>JAWRVF010000785.1:0-170775 GCA_036785485.1 Physcomitrellopsis africana
GGTTTACCAATATGTCCTATGACATGGCCTTCTATCTGGGAATACATTGGATACCTGGCTGTGGAGAATTTATTTGAAACTTGATGGCAAAAATCCAACAAGTAATTTGTCCTTAATAAAAAGGACAAATAATATAACAATCTTACAAAAGAGAAGTTATATATATAAACCCTCTTGTATTCAAGTAAATTTACTTAGATAATCTTTTTATCTTTTTAATAGTATAAAGAGCATATAATTCCGAGTATATAAAGGTTTTACTTATTCATAGTAACTTGTGAGCCTTGGTGAGGTTCAAACTCATGACCTTTTAAACAAGTTTTCTTTGAGGTAAAAAATTTCCACCTTATTTTACAATTTTGACTTCACCATGGTATTCAAAAACATCCAATTAGCCTACAAACCTTGTATGGCCTTCAAATCTTACTCCAATTCTTCATAATGGCTCCCAAGGTGGTAAAACTCATTTTTACCAAAGTCTTAAAAATTCTTCTAAAAATTCTAAATAAATTCTAAATAAATTCTAAAAATTATTATAATACTTTTAAAGTAATAATATAAATTTAAAACTATTTCATTCTACCTTGGTGATTTTTCATAAGAATAAAATTAATTTAAATCTACTAAAATTTCTATTTTCTATATAAATAATTAAAAAGATATGAGATTTCTTTTTTATGCTTCTTCTATTTACTAAGTAACATTTATATATATTTAATAAGTGGTTCATGAAGATAGAAGGCCAACATAGACATTAGTTTTCATAACTAAATACTAATTTTTACAATTAAGAGAAAATACTAAATCAACTAAGGTAATTACCTCTAAGACTTACTAAGACTCCATTTCTTTTCAATTAATACTATTTTCTTTTATTTAGTATCTTCTAAATACATCTTCACCTAATAATTATAATTTTGGCACTTGATTATATTCTTTTTTTTAAAAATAACTAGTGAATTAATTTGATGACTCATACTAGGAAGAGATCAATCACTAACGGAGAGAGTTGAAGAGATGGCGGATAAGAAGATTGATAGTTGTGCAAGAGAAGCCAAAAGATGAATAGACAAAGCAGATGAAGGAAGAAAAAGAACTGCATATAAGAAGATGAGTTATTGGCCAAACATAGAATAATCTTATCTTTAGCAAGTTTGGAATTTCTTCGAGAAAACTTTGTTCGAACAATAGATGGATTAATTGATTCCATAGCTTGTGTGAGTAATGGAGTACTAGGAATTATTCTCAATTATCAAGTAATGTCATGATCATGATTTGATTAAAAATCATAAATATATATATATTGTGTATTAGATTTAGGGACTATTGTGTAGACCATAACTTGCAAAGATAACTTTATTTTTGTGGCCTAGACTAGATTATCAAGAATATGTGTGCATCATGAATCACAGTATTGGATTTCTTTGATCAATCTATGCAACAGACATAAGATTTATTCCAATAATTATCTAATTAATATAGATTAATAAAAATAGATAAAATAAGTTGATCCATAATATTGGATAGAGGAGCTTCCTAGAAGCTTTATAGACACTGAATCACCTTTATACATGTCTATAGGTGATTAGTAGGTTAAAAACTTGGTCAAGAAGCTAGCCATATAGTACACATGTTGGTAGCTTGTGGAATAAGCTAACCATATATCACACATATTGATAGCTTGCGGAACAAGCCAAGCACGTGGCGCATATGTGAGAAACTTGTCGTGCAAGTTTGACACATGTCTTATAAATTAGACACGTATAGGAGGTCCTATAGAATACTACCACATAGCTCTTAAATAGATAATATAAATAGAGACAAGAGTGAAGCCTTCTTCGTTCTCATCAACTCTTTTCTTGATTCTAGTCTAGTTTCAAGAGTCTTCATGTTTATAGTCTTTGGCAATAGCCATCTCAATTTCTCTTTAAATATACATACTTTTTTATTCCTATTTTGTGACTTTATTTTTATATATTTTTCATTAGATTATGCGTCTATTTCTAGTTCATATCCTTGACAGATAGACAAGATTACACTTATAATATCAAAGCTTTATCTTGTCTTGATTAAGAGTGGATTATCCCTTTCTCTCAATAAGACACAAGCATATTAGAAGTTGCAGATTATCCTCTTCTAAACTGATATTATTCTTAGTATTTTCTTTGTTCTCCCTTCTACTTGTCTTGAGTGGTATTAGATATTTTTTTGAAGTGTTATCATGGCAGAACTTGCTGAAATGAAAAGAATAATGGCACAAATGCGAGAGCAAATGAGAGAATTAATGCTTGCAATGCATCAACTCACTGTACCTCCACAAGAAACAAGAAGGTTATCAAATAATGAAGATATAGATATGGTTGGAGCTGCTCTAACATCTACACCAAGCCATATAATTTTTTCTCTATTGGAACATCATTCAAACATCAGAGAACCAAAAATTGGTCTACTTGAGAAGTTTGATGGTACAAGATCTAAGTTTTGAGGATTCATCAACCAAGTTCAACTAGTGATTGAATTACAACCGCAAAGTTTTCTAACTCTAAGCTTGCAAATTAAGTTTATTGGTACACTATTTTTAAGTTCTGCCTTATCTTGGTTTTCATCTTTTTTTAAATGACGTGATCCAATATTAGATAATTTAGAAGCTTATTTAGCAAAATTTTGATTTATGTATAGAACATGATTCAACTCATGTTGCAACCAATAAGATTTGTATCTTAAGACAAGGCAATTGATCAGTGACATTATATGCTTCACAATTTTGACAACTAGCAATTGATATCAAGTGGGACGATGCTGCACTCATCAGTTAGTTTCTCTATGGATTACAATATAAAGTGAAGAAATTGATGCTGAACTTATCCAATCCTCAAACATTGAGTTAAGCAATCAATTTTGCAATGAAGTGTGATAATTGGCTTTTTGAATTTTGATCTGAAAGTCGTATAAGAAAACCTCAAAGTTATTATAATTCAATGGCAGCACCAATGTCTTCTCAATATGTACCTTCATAAATCAAGGACATGCAAATTGATGTTATACGTTTCAAATCACTTATTGAACAAGAAAAGACTTGACGTTGTTAAGAAGGATTATGCTTGTATTATGGAGAATCTAAATACACTGCTCAAAATTATCCAAAGAAATGATACAACCACAAGATGAGAATTATGACTGTCAAAGAAGACAATATATCAGAAAACAAGTTTGTCTAGCTACAATAAGAATCATGCGGCTGGGATCTTGTATAATTTCTAATGAAGGTCCTATCCTCTTCTTACAACCATCTCTTTGTTTTATAATAGATATATGTTTAGGACCTAATAATTACAAAGCATCTACTTTAATAAATTCAGGAGCCTCACCTTATTTTTTAGATGAAGAATTTGTTAAAAGTCATAGAATACAGTTAATACAAAAACCTAAATCCATATACATAGAAGTCATAGACGGTCATCTTTTATCTTCTGAAGATGTTACTCATAAAACACTTCCTCTGGATGTAGTAGTAAATGGCCATAATAGTTGTGTAATTTTCAACATAATTAAATCTCTCTCTATTTCAATCATTCTAGGTCTATCATGGTTAAAAAAATACAACCCTCAAATAAATTGGATTTCTTGTATTGTTAACTTTTTAAAAAATATAGCTAACAGTATAATTAATCAAGTAAAAAATCATTAGTCTAATAGAATTAAACCTGCGTTTGTAGGTACAAGAGCTTTCTTGCATGCTACAAAAGAAAGATTAACTTTTGTTATATATGCTACACCTATTTTTAATGATGGAAAGACTTCAAGTAGCATTCCAAGTTAGTATCAAGATTATCAAGACATTTTTGAGAAAAAGAATGCAGATATTCTTCTAAAGCATTATCCATATGATTGTTCAATTGACCTCAGAGAAGGAACTCAGTCACCATTTGGACTAATCTATAGTTTATCATAAGATGAGTTGGCTAAATTCAAGGCTTATATTTATGAGAATTTTTCCAAGAATTTTATACACCATTCTAAATCTCTAGAAGGAGCTCCAATTCTATTTGTGAAGAAAAAAGATGGATCATTGCGGATGTGTGTTGACTATCGAGGACTCAACAAGATCACAATCAAGAATATATATCCATTACCTTTGATATCAAGACTTCTTGACTAATTGAATCAAGCCAAGATCTACAGAAAAATAGATCTAAGAAGAGCATACAATCTAGTATGCATCAAAGAAGGAGATAAATAAAAAATTACGTTTTGAACGAGGTACAGACATTTTGAATATAATGTCATGCCTTTTGGATTTACGAATGCACCAATTGCTTTTCAACATCTCATGAATGATGTTTTTTGTGAGTTCCTAGACAATTTTGTTATTTGCTACCTAGACGATATTTTGATCTATTCTAAGAATGTAAAAGAACATAAAGTATATGTTTGTCAAATATTACAAAAACTTAAAGATGCGAGATTGTACGCGAAGATAAAAAAGTATATATTTCACACTATTCAAGTTGATTTCTTACGATACATCATTTCAAATGATGGTCTCATAATGGATTCTAAGAAAGTCCAGACAATTATGAACTGGAAGATTCCAAAGATGATAAAAGATGTCTAATGCTTTTTAAAATTTGTAAATTATTATTGGATCTTCATCAAAAACTTCTCTTGAGTTGCAACTCCACTTACACGTTTGACTTATAAAGACAAATTCCAATGGAATTAAGAAGCGGAAGCAGCATTTGAAGCTCTAAAGACATTGTTTGTTTTTGCACCAATCTTGTATTGTATTGACTTTTCCAAGGTATTATTTATGGAAACAGACGCATCAAACTTTGCCTTGGGTGCGATTTTGTCACAAATGGGAACAGATGACAAATCTCATTCAGTAGCTTTTCATTCAAGAAAATTCTAAGCAGCCAAGATTAATTATGAGATCCATAATAAAGAACTTCTTGCAATCATGGATTTCTTTCAAGAATGGCGTCATTATCTAGAAGGCGCTGTCGGGGTAGAGAGAATCTGCCTCAAGAAAGCGCTGGGCTTCTGGCTGCCACTAATTACTCAAGCAAGATTCAAGTATAATAAAAACCCCCAATTTTATATAAAAGAGATCTCCATAGGGCTATTACATCCAATACACAAGCCTAATTTCCTCAAACCACTCAAAACATAACAAAATACTCTAAACCCTCATTCTCCCGTAGGAAGGGAATTTTTCCTGAACTTCAATAACCCATAACTTTTAATCCAACCGTCCAAAACTACTTCAAATTTACATGAAGTACTGATATATTCTTCACAACTACCACCACAAATTTCAACCGTCGATTCATTATCGATCTTTAGATATCGCCGAAACCCTAGCAGTAGCTTTAAACCCTTGTTTACAAACACCCGTGTACTAAATTCTTCATATCTCACAATCTAAAAGTCTAAATGCTATGAAACTTTGATGTATAGCTTCTTAGCACAATAATACACCTTCTTGGAAATTTTTAGACAAAAATTCGTCCAAAAACTTAAGATATGGCAAACCCCATCACCATCAACAAAATGGTCTACTTACTGCCTTGGAATTGGATGCGCTGTCTTCAACTCTTCATATCTCCTTCGTCTAAACTCAAAACTTAAGAATTCCTTCATATTAGACGTAGATCTTGAAATCACCTTTCCAACCGCACCGTCCGATCTCCAAAAGCCTCCGTAAAACTCCGCAAAATCCCAAAAGAGTGACAGTATGTATGAAATCCACTCTTTAACTTTGAACAAGTATAACTTCTTCACCCTAACTCCAAATCGCCTAAAATTTCCTCTCAAACTATACCCAAAACCCTAAACTTTACAACCCTACCTCTGAAATTGCAAATCCCCCTTTTGAAGTCGCCGAAAACCCCTTGTTAAGGTCGCGGGCAGCCTCCTCAAAGCCCATTGGGCATGGTATTCGACCAATAGGGATGAAGTTCCCTATTCCTTGCCTTCATCCGACCATGGCTTGATTTCATCCCTCCCAATTAGCCTCTTACTAGCTTAAATTTTCATCCTTAAGTCCCCACCTTCTCTCAAGGCTTCATACTAAACATTTAGATCTTATAATTTTTAAATACCATAATTAAATAGGTAAAATAAAATAAAATAAAGTTTCTTCTATCAACCATTTTTAATTTAACTTACTAACCATTCTAACACATATCTAAATCTATAAACATATTAGGCATTTTGAGTGGATTTTACATACTGTAAGCAATTACAGTACGACAATGCTTCTAGTCTAATCACTGTATATATGAATCATAAGAACCTCATGTATTTCATATCGATACGTGTGTTGAATCATTGTCAAGCTCATTGGAATATGTCTTTGTCAAGATTCAAGTTCATTATCACTTATCGGCCAAGAAAACAATAAGGTTTGTCCAATGTCTTTTCTAGGTATTCTTATTTTGCACCAAAAGAAGGAAATACAACTTTTGAGTAACAAAGAACGGTCCTCTTGAAACTAGAGCAATTTCATCTTCAAGCAATGAAATCAACATTGATTGTTGATTCAATTTTTCTCAAGCAAATTCAGTCAAGTATGTTTTCAAACCCTCTTGTTCATGATATCAAGAATAATTCTTCCAAGTCTCATGATCCTTCAAAATTTGAGTTGAAGAATAACCTACTTTATTTCAAAGGACGCCTATATATTCTAGAAGGAGAAGCAAGTTTACGTATTTTTCAAGCACGTCATGATTTTTCAACATCATGATATTTTAGATACAAGAAGACTTTGGAACTTATATCAAGAGATTTTTAGTGGCTTCAAATGTGGAAGGCAGTCAAAGACTTTGTACAATCATGTGATATCTGCTCAAGATAAAAAATTCCTCATCATCAATTTTTTAGACTTCTTCAGCTATTACCTATTCCAAAACAACCATGGTCTTCTATTTCTATAGATTTCATCACAGATCTTCTAAGCTCAAGATCTTATGACTCTATATTTGTGATAGTAGATCGGTTCATCAAGATGGCACATTTTATACCATGCACAAAATCTATCACAGGTAAAGAAACAGCTAAGCTTTTCATTGATAATATCTATCACTATCAAGGATTACCTAAGGATATTATATCAGATAGGAGAACTCAATTTGAGTCAAGATTTTGGAGAATCCTTTTCAAGATCTTAAAAGTGGACATAAAACTATTTTCAGCTTTTTATCCTCAAAGTGACGAATAAACAAAGTGCATAAACCAAGTCTTGGAGCAGTATTTAAGGTATACCATCAACTACCAATAAGATGATTGGACAACTCTTATGCCATTGGCAGAGTTTGCTTATAATGATATGATACATTCTTCTACCCAATAAACACCTTTCTTTGCCAATTATGGTTACTATCCACGACATGATGCTTTTGATTTTTCAAAAGCTGATAATCTAGCGACAGAAGATTTAAAAAATCGTTTGTCAGAGCTACATGCAATAATGAAGGTGCAATGAAAAGAAGCTCAAGAATGACAAAAAATAAATATAGATGCATATCGCAAGGAACAACCATAATTTAACGTTCAAATATCAAGACTACTCGTCCTTGTGATAAGTTGGACTATTGTAGGCTTGGATATTTTTCTATTTCTAAATAAATCAATCTAGTTGCATATCGATTACACTTACTGGTGTCATGTTGTGATTTGGCTATTATATGAAAAAATTATACATATATATTTAATATACAATTTACTACATAGCTAAATGAGAGCCATATCAGTGGATTTTTATTGGTTATAAAATGGAGTTAGGTTATTAATTTAGAAGGGATCTATTAAAAGGATTATTATTGAGGTTTATACAATCTTATTTCTTCTTTTGATAGTAATTTTGAGGTTGATTATATATTGATAGTAACTTTTGTATATCTTAAGTCACCTTTGTTAGACATTGCTGACCCTTAAAATCTTAGTTTATTTCTTTTATTTGATGTTTAAAGCACCAAGTATGTAAATCTTATAAGAAGAAGGATTAGAAAAGGGTCTTTAATGTTTGGCCATCCATGTGGATGAATAGAGGTGGATGATAGAAATCTCTATTCTAATTGGCCAAAAATCATGCCCAATGGGCTTCAAGGAGGCTGCCCGAGGGTTTATTAGGAGTTAGGGTTTTATTTTCGAATGGAGTCAAACATCAGAGGCTAGGATCATAAGGTATATGTTTTTGGATCTGGTTTAGGTGCAAATTTTGTGTGATTTGCACTTTTTATGAAGAAGTTATAGGCGCTCAAAGTTAAGGTATTGATTTTGGACCTACTGTCACTCTTTTGGACATAACTCGTGCATACAGAGAGCAATCAAGGATCAGCAACTAGAGTTGGAGAGAGCACTTTCACGGCTACACTTTTTACATATAGCTTGATAAAATCCAAGCTAGAGTGAAGGAGATTTTGGGAGTTAAAGTCAGTGCTTATAAACTTAAGGGCAGTAAGTGACCCGCTTATATAATGGTTACATTTTGAGCTATATCTTAGGCAATTTCATAGATTTTTGGCTCAAAATTTTTAAGAGTGTATATGTTTATGTCACAAGACTATGTGCAAAAATATTGTGGCATTAGGATTTTGGATTTGTGAGATATAAGGAAAATAATACTCAGGTGTCTCTGAGCTAGGGTTTTAAGCACCTGCTAGGGGTTTTGAGATATCAGACGATTGGAAATGAATTTATGATTGATTCTTTCTTGTGGTGAAACTTAAGAAGATTATCTACACTCTACACTAAATTTTATAGAGATTTAATAATTGGATCAAGAGTTATTGGACTCTAAAATTCAGTAAGAAATAAGTCCTTGCGGGTGAATAAAGTTTTGAAGGATTTTTGTAGAAATTTGAACCCTTTTTGTACAAACTTATTTGAATACAAGAGGGTTTACATATATAACTTCTCTTTTGTGAGATTGTTGTATTATTTGTCCTTTTTATGCTAGGGGTTTTGAAATATCAGATGATTGGAAACAAATTTATGGTTGATTCTTTCTTGTGGTGAAACTTAAGAGGATTATCTACACTTTGAACTTAATTTTATAGAAAGTGAATAATTGGATCAAGAGTTATTGGACTCTAAAAATCATCAAGAATTAAGTCCTTCCAGGTGAATAAAATTTTGAAGGATTTTTGTGGAAATTTGAACCTTTTTTGTACAAACTTATTTGAATACAAGAAGGTTTATATATATAACTTCTCTTTTGTAAGATTATTGTATTATATGTCCTTTTTATTAAAGGCAAATCACTTGTTGGATTTTTGCCATCAAATTTCAAGTAAACTCTCCACAGCCAGGTACCCAATATATTTCCAGATAGAAGACTATGTCATACGACACCGGAGTCCATGAAAACCCATCCTGTATTCCAAGTGTCACTACTCAAGGCATATCAAACTATAGAAATATACAAGGAAGAAGACAAATGCCACCACCTCTTGTAGAAGTGGACAACGATGAAGAATTTGAGGTTGAAGAGATTTTAGATTCAAGGTGGCACCAAAATCAATTGGAATATCTTGTGCATTGGTGCGGATATGATATTAGTGAATGCACATGGGAGCCATTTAAAAATCTAGCAAATATAGCAATAAAAGTCAATGCATTTCATCGACGACATCCGTCAAAACTAAGATAAAAAAAATCAATAAAATCTTTGCTATAAAAGAAAGCAAGTTCTATAGTAGTTCATTCTACCTTGTAGTCATTGTTTATTATTTCCTTAGATTTATTTGTGCTAAAGAGATGGAGGATCAACAATCAACGAATTCAAGAGCCACTATTTGCTGATTTATTGGACGAGACATTATGACTATCACAACCTTCAAGACGACGAAATAGAGATGAAGACCCTCAAGAATGACATGTCGTTCCTTGGATTGATGGCGAAATATAACATGTTTGGTATCACGACCTTAGAAGAGACTCTCGATGTTTGGTGATACTTTTAGAAATAGGAACTACTTCTAATGGTGTTCTAAATGTTTTCTTTGAAGGGAGTTATGAAGGCCTCAACAATGATCAAATAACAAGGTGATCCTTTGATATGGAACAGTATCGATGGCTGGAAGGACCTATCAACTACCTTTGAAGGGAACAAAGATCAGAGTATGTGGCAAGCATAATTTGACGTATCTTGGACTTTCTCAACATTTAATCACTGCTCCTCGTGGAACTCGTCCCTAGAAGGGGGGATAATGTCATGGACATAAGATTTACTCTAATAATTATTTAATTAATATAAATCAATAGAAGTAGGTAAAATAAGTTGATTTGATAATATCAAATAGAGAAGCTTTCTAGAAGCTTTATAGACGCTGAATCACCTTTAAACATATCCATACGTGATTAGTAGATTAGAAACTTAGTCAACAAGCTAGCCACATGGTGCACATGTTGGTAGCTTGTGGAACAAGCTAGCCATGTGTCACACATGTTGGTAGCTTGCGGAACAAGCCAAGCTCGTGGCGCACATGTAAGAAACTTGTCGTATAAGTTTGAGACGTGTCTTGCAAATTAGACACATATAGGAGGTCCTATAGAATATTGCCACATAGCTCTTAGATAGATAGTATAAATAGAGACAAGAGTGAAGCCTTCTTCACTCTTGTCAACTCTTTTTCTAATCCCAGTCTAATTTCAAGAATGTTCATATTTCTAATCTTTGGCAATAGCTATTCCAATTTCTCTTTGAATATACATACTTTCTTATTCCTATTTTGTGACTTTTCTTTGATATAGTTTTCATTAGATTATGTATCTTTTTCTAATTCATATCTTTGACAGTCTATTAGTTTAGTGGATTTCAAGGTGAAGTTTCTAAAGATAGGGGCTGCTTTAAGTTTTCAAAAAGATTAGGATCATCAAAATAGAAACTAAGAAGAATTTGTAGGAACAAATAATGTAACGAGCGTTGTAGCGCTTGAAAAATTTGGATGATGCAACTTCAGAAAGGCACTTGAGAGAGCTCAATTGTTGGATTGTTATAAATATCTGTATTGCTAAAGCCGCATAAATAATGATTTCAAAAGCTAAAGGTCATCAAGATCAAAGTATTGAGTCAGTTGTTGCAGTTTGAGTTGGATTCTAAACAAGGTTGAAGCTAATCGATCTGGTGAGATAAAAAGAAAATAAACCATTTATTAAATTTATAGTGGAAGACATACTGCAACTGATGGAAATCAAATCAGAAATTATAAGATGTAAAAATCATAAGGGAGAAGATTCCTGAAAGATGATATTATCTACAATTATTTATTAGAAAAGCTACTTGAGATTTGAATGCTATTATAGGAGGTCGTCTGTCCTTGAAAAAATCCGTATGTAGATTACACCAATGGCGATACATCTTCCTACTTGTTTCTTCTTGTCTTTTTATGATCGATGCTTTATTACAGAGGAAAAGATTATCTTTTATTACTCTTGAAGTAGGATAACCATATGTGGTGTTTTAATATATTTTTTTATTTGAAGTTATTATGGCTTGTTACTTGTGATGGCGGATTTTGAATTTTAATCTCACACCCAAAAAAGAGCTACTGCTAATGGAACTGGATGGTATGGTTGAAATTATAATATTCATGTTTGATAAAAATTATTAGAAGCTGAGAAAGGCAGAAGAATTTTGAAGGTTTTACAATGGACGAAGCTACGGTTTTAAAATCTTGAAGGTTTAATCTTGAGCTCAGATGTAATTGTATGATAATCAGGGGGATGAATTAATACAATAGGGTTGAGGAATACAAGCCAAGTTTTGTAAAGATTACAGCTTATTAGTGAGCTTGCAATAATCTAATTTAATTGGATGTAATCTTTTGGCCAAGCCTTATAAGATTTTTAATTTTTAAGTAAATTCTTATTTGAAGGCAAAAAAAAAAAAAAAAAAAAAAAAAAAACATACTAGAATTTTTTTGTGTGAGAAAGATTGATCCATTGAGTTACAAATTTAATGAAGGTAGTGAGATCTTGCTTATAGATTTATATATTTTTTACATCATTGAAAAGACAAAAGAATTATCTATTAAAAAGTTTTTATTTTATTTTTTAATTTTTAATTTTTAATTTTTATTATTTAAAAATCTAATAAATAAATTATAAGTAGCTTTAGAGTGTGTATTTATTTGATTGTTTTTTTTTTTTTTTTTTTTTACTAGATTTATCTTTCTTATTTCTTTGTCTCTTATTAATTATACTTTTTACTTTACACTACCAATTACAATAGCTTTTAATTGATGCCATCTTGTAACTTGGATTGAAGGATAAATTTGACCTTCACAACTTTAAAATTTGAATTAGAGTACATTAAGTTAAAAGAATATATAGCTACAATTAAAAAAATAATTAGCCGCTTGTAATTAATTGAAGTAGTATAAGTAACCACTAAGGCCAATAGTTATAAAAGTGGGAATAAATAGTATCAAGTAATAAGTAGAAGGATCAAATGTTATTACTATTGTTATTAATATGAAAGCTCTTTTTGAGCTAATTATGAATAGAAATTACTTTTTAACTCTCCACTTTGTCTCTTTTTTAATATAAGTTTAATTTATGCAATCTCTATTGAAGTTGAGTTGTATGTAATCCAATTAAAACTAGTAGTTAGTATAGAATTCTTTTTAATATAAATTTTGACTACAACTTGTTAATTTTGAGATAAAGAAGATTATTTTTGGATTGATACTTGTAGATTAATATTTGACAAGAGTGGTTACTATCCAATATTGATTTAAGATATTCAACAAGTCTTTTCTAAATTAAAGCTAAGTTTGAAAAGAATTTTCAAATCCATCAATTTAGGTCTTGCTTATATTTGAAATATTAGAACTGATATTCTAGATCTATTAAATAATAAGTTTTATTTTCTTTTAAAGTAATATATAGCATTAACTTAGATAATTCTACTAACTAAATTGCTATCCAATCAATATAAAATCCTATAGTAATAGCTACTAATTATTAAAAAAGAATTTAAAGAAGTTGGTAATAGATCTAATATGAGAAAAAAAAAGCTATTAAGAGTCTTAAATTCTTAAAAGCTTTCAACTATGATTTATAAAGCCTACTTCTATCACTCACATTTGAATCAAAATAAATATCAAGGTCAAATAATAGATAATAGTATTACATATTTTATTCTAAAGACTTAAAATAAAAAAAAATAGCAGTAAATACTCATATATAAGATGGAAGCAATAAAAGATGGAGCAAGTGTAATAGACGTTTATATTATTTAAGTAAATAGAAGTAAATAAAAGTTAATAAAAGCATATTAGTTAGAGAATAATTTTTTGAAGAGATATTAAAAAAACTTCCTAGAGATAGAATAGAACTTTAGATTTTTCTAAATATACTATATAGCTATTAAAAATTATCTTATAAATTTTAAGAAACAGCTTTAGAAGCAAGCTATAACCTTAATGTATAGATTACAAGTACTATAGTCTTTAACAAGCTTCCACAAGACCTTCTTATTAGCTAATATATATGGAGGTAAGATTAAAGCCATCTTCAATCTTATATGTACTCTTGTCAATTTATCAAGGACACACATTAAAAGAAGATACATAAACTAGTAAAATCTATATAAATATATATATATATATATATATATATATATATATATATATTCAAAAAAAAATTGGAATGGCTATTGCCAAAGATTAGAAAATATAAAGACTTTTAAACTAAACTAGAAGCAAGAAAGGAATTAATAAGAGTGAAGAAGGCTTCATTCTTATTTCTATATATACTATCTACCTATGAGGTACGTGGCAGTATTATTGGAGTAGAGAGATTTTGCTTCTAAGAAGTATTAGGCTTCTAGTGGTCACTAATTTTTCAATCAAGTATCAAGATAGATAAAAATTCCAAATTTATATAAAACTATTTCTAAAAAAGACCATTATATCAAGTATATAAGCCTCAAGTATTCTAGAATCTCCAAAATGTAGCTAAATATATTAAATCCTTTATTAATCTTAAGGAGGATTTTTTCCAAACTTCAATAGTATATATCTCCAAATCAGATTGTCTATAAGTATTTAAATTTTATGTAAAGTATTGATGTACTTTTGACAACTACCATAACAATTTTTAACTATTGATTTGTTGTTGATTTTTAGATAGTTCTAAAATCCTAACAATAGCTTCAAATCCTTGTTTATAGACATTCATGTGCTAAAATCTTTATATCTCACAAATTAAATGCCTAAATACTAAAAAAATTAGTTTATAGCTTTTTAATATAATTATTCATTTTTTAAAAATAATTTAGATAAAAATTCATCCAAAAGCTCAAGATATGGTGGAAATCATTACTAACAACAAAATGGTCTATTTACTGCTTTAGAATTTGATCTGCTATCTTCAACTTTCAATATCTCTTTCTTTTATATATCAAATATAATAGTTCTTCTATATAAGATGCAGGTATTGAAATCACCTCTCCAGCTATACCTTCCAATTTCCAAAAGCTCTTGTATAATTCCTCATATCCTCAAAAGAATAATAATAGATATGATTTATATACCTTAACTTTAAGTACCTACTCTCTCCTTATAAAACTCCAAATCTCTTGATTTTAGTACCAAAATTGTAGTACAAAAAATAAGATTTGTAATCTTAATCTTCAATTTTTAAATGCCTTTTCTAAAATTTCTGAAATCCTTATTCTTGTCATAGATAGCCTATTGAAAGCCTATTAGACATGACCATCAACTAATAGAAATGAAGATCTTCATCCCTTTTCTTTATTTGTCCATATTTTACTTTTATTCTTCTAAATAAGCCTCTTAATAGTTTAATTATTATCTTTGGATCCAAATCTCTTCTCAAGACTTTATATTAAATATTTAGATCCTATATAATTTAAATGCCATAATCAAAATAAGTAAAAAAAATCAAAAAAAAAAAATCTTATATCAACTTTTTTTAATTCAATCTATCAACTATTCTAACATACATATAGACTTATAAACATATTATATATTTTGACTAATTTTTGCATAGTATAAGCAATTAAAGTACAACAATGTTTTATAAGACCTCCAACACGTGTCTAATTTGCAAGACTTATGTCAAACTTGCAAAACAAGTTTCTTACATGTATGCCACATACTTAGTTTGTTCTACAATCTTCTATTATAGATGAATAATTTCTTCTATAAATTAATATAATTGCTTCTATAAAGCTTCTCTATAACATATTATCAAATTAATCTACTTTTACCTACTTCTATCTATGTTAACTAGATAATTTTTGAAGTAAATCTTATGTCCCTAATATGATGATAAGGTTGTATAAATTCATTTAAGAGAGATTTATTCTATTATTAAATCTTTTCAAGTACTAGAAGTTATGATAAAAATAAAATATAAGATAGTGAATAAGAAGGTCAAACTTGTTGTCAGTCCTTTGCTAAAAGATTTTAAAGAATAAATAAAAAAAACATCAAAAGAGAAGATTTTAAAAGACCTAAGGAATATTGGACATCAATTTATTAAAGAAACTTTTGAAGAGTTGAAGATTGAATTTGATGGTTTTTTTTTGCTAAAACAAACTAAATGCTTTAAAAAAAAATTTGCACAATAAGATAAATCATTTGCCTTGAATCTCATAAAATAAGGTGTATAGATTCAAATACTATGGCTCTTATAGTTATTTTTATAGTAATACATGTACCTTTGAACTTGAGACCAATTCTAGTACTAAGGGCATATATACCTAAATTAGTGGAATTATTAAATTAAGATGTAAATGAAGATTTTAAAACCATTGTTTGCATCATATTCTAGTCAATGGTTTATAGTGCCTGAAAAAAATGGATTGTTACAATACATCTAAGATATGCAACCAATAAATACAATGATAATTAGAAATATAGGAATTGGACCAATAATAGATGAGTATATTGAGATATTTTCAAAGAAGGCAATCTACTCAATAGATGATTTGTATTTTGGTTATGACCAATTTCAACTTGCAGAAGAAAGTAGAAATATGACAACAATGAGAACATTGCTTGAATTAATTAAAATATGAACTTGTCCGCAAGATACTACTAATTCAATTATACATATAATGAATGGGATGATTAGAATTTTGAGGAATTTTATTCTTGAAAAAACAATGTCTTTTTTAGATGATGTTTCTATCAAAGAATATAAAGAGAAAAAAAAAAAAAAAAAAAAAAAAACTTTAGATATAAAGAAGTATTACAATTATGTTGCTTATTATATATAAGATTATGAGAAGATCTTAACTTAGCTTAAAGATATTCATCTAATACTATGAAGTACAAAGTCTATATTTGTGTGAAGATAAATTTCATCCTTCAATTCAAATTATAAAATAGTCTCATTTAAGAGCTCTCTATAATTAGTAATATAAAATGAAGGAAGCAAATAGCAAGAACAAAGAGAAAAATAAATATAAAATAAGTGAAATAAATGGTATCAAACTAGTATATAATCCAAAATTAGATCATAATTTGTTCATTATATTTTTACCTAACAAAAAATAAAAATAAAAAAATAAAAGTTACATTTTTGAATAATTAATTTTTTATCTTTTCAATGATTAGAAAAATATATAAATCCAAATTACTATGAATAAGTTATGATAGTTCAAAGATAAAAGGTAAATAATAAGAAAATTAAGTAAATTTTTTTTACCTCTAGGATAACTTGCTTAAGAGATTATGAATTCAAATCTCACCAAGGCTCATAAGTAGTATATAAGGGTGTTCTAGAGAGGCTACGAGGCCTAAGTCTTATCTTCCTACCTACATCCAAGGTGCCACAACTAATATGGAACATATACACCTCCCTTCCTACAAGGACTATACTAGCTACTGGTCCTCATATTTTCTACTAGTAAAACTCATTTTTTTACATTTTTGACTTCACCATGATGTTCAAAAATTTCCAATTAGCCTGGGAGCAGTATATGGCCTTCAAATCTTGCTCCATTTCTTCATAATGGCTCCCAAGGTAGTAAAACTCATTTTTACCAAAGTCTTCAAAATTATTCTAAAAATTCCTAAAAATTTCTATAATATTTTTAAAATAATAATATCAATTTAAAAATAATTTATTCTATCTTGGTGATTTTTTATAATAATAAAATCAATTTAAATCAACTTAAAATCCTATTTTTTATATAAATAACTAAAAAGACATGAGATTTATTTCTCATGCTTCTTCTACCTATTAAGTAATATTTATATATTTTTAAAAAATGATATATATAAATAGAAGGCCAATATAGACATTGGTCTCAATAACTAAATACTAATTCTTTTAATTAAGAAAAAATATCAAATTAACTAAGATAATTGCCTCTAGACTTACTAAGACTCTAATTTTATAATTTTTTTCTAATAAGACTCTTATAACTTATAAACTCTTCTAAATTCTAATAAATACTTAAATAATCAAATAAAATTATTAACCTTATTATTTTGATATTTAAATAATTTAAAATTATAATTTTAATTAATCTACTAATTAAGATTCATTAATCGGACTCACAATTTGGAATATAAGAGATTATGATTGTTAGTCATTTGTATAGATTCTATAGAAAAAAATTAGATCCACATAAGATTAATATAATTGGAAGAATAAAAAAGGTTTGCAATTTTTTAATAAAGGTGCAAAGATTTTTGGATGCATGTATATTCTATCAAATTTGGATTCCTTACTATGCTCATATAGTGGATCCATTGTATGAATTACTATGCAAAGGTTATTGGTTTTAGTGAAAAGAGAAGCATACTAAAGCAATATAAAGATTGAAAGTACTATTATTATCACCTCCAATATTAGAAAAAATTAATTATAAGTATAATAGGCTAGTAATTCTTACTATGGATATTAGTCATATTGCTACTGGATGGATTATAAGTCAAGATGATTCAAATAGAAAGAAGTTTGTGGTATGATTTGGAGCTAAGGTTTTGAGTATTTGGTAGCATACATATTTACAAGTGAAAAGAAAATTATGAGGAATTAATTTGATTATAAAAGCTAAAAAAGAATATTTGATTAGAACACTGGTGGTAATTAAAATAAACTATTTATTATTATTAGAAATGATTACTAATTGTATAATATTAAATATTATAATATTAAAATGGATTGCTTATATCAAATTATTGAATCTAAAATTTAGGCATATTGTAGGAAAAGACAATCTAATAGCAAATATGCTATCTAAAGCAAGATATAATAGAAAAGATGAAATGACTAGAGATATTGATAATGTGGATACAAAATTTTATTTGGTTTTACATTCAAATAATAAAAACAAACTTTTTCTTAAAAAAATTTATGAAAGAAGTTGTTAAATATTGGATTTTATTTGAATTCATTGTTTAAGCATGAAAATTGGTTAGTTGAAAAGTAAAAAAAATAAGACATAGAGAAATTTGGACTGCTTTTGTTAAATTGAAAGAAAAATATTAGTGGAAAAATATATATCAAGATGTGATTTTATTTGTAGAGTCATATATGACTTGTTAGATGTATTATAACATACGATATTGAAATGATTTACATCCAACATTTCTTTTAGCTATTTATCTCAAATGAATTGTGAATTTGATTATTATGCCAATGAGAGTAGGATAGATGAGATATTTAGTCTTGGCTTGTAAACATTTATCAAGCCAAGTGGAAGATAAAACACTACAGATAAAATTTATTACAGGGATTTGCAAATTTTAACTTAATGATGTTGTTTGTCACTATAAATGTATAAAAAAAGTCACTATAGATTATAGAGAGTTAGATGCTTATGAAATTCATAAGTTTTTTGTAAAATATAGAATAGGGCTTTCATTAACTACTACTTACAATCTAAAGAGGAATACAAAAAATAAACATAGACATCCACCTATTATAAAAGCTTTAGTTAAAGCTTGTAATGTAAAAGTACAAAAATGGCCTTTATTACTATTATTTGCATTATAGGTTGATTGTACAATACATAGCTTAGTGATAAGATATATTCCTATAGAGCTCATAATAAGTCAAAAACCTATTATACAAATTAAATAACACATGCCAACTTAGAGTGTACTACCATGGAAAAATAGATTAATTAGAGAATAGTTGTTAGCGATTAGGATTTAATAACTTGAATAAAGATCATATGTTGACAAATGAAAATAATGAAGCTCCATCAAAAAAGACTTTAAGAGGAGAAAAAATAAGACAACAAAAAAGTCCTATGCATGAGGAAGAAGTCGAGAATATTTCTTCAAAAGAAAAGAAAATTATAAAAGAAAAAAAAAAAAAGATTCTTGCTTATAATTTATAATCAAATATTAAAGCTACTACAGATTTGAAGAAGATAATAGAAGAACGGATTTTATAAGAAAAGGTTGAATTTACAATTAGTGAAACTCTAGGAATTGCAATGCGTGAATTTTATGAAGTTATTATTGATACAATAAAGAAAAAATGGTAATCTATAAGAGATATTATGACATCAAATACACAAGAAACAAAGGCAATAAAAAATGGTATAGATGAAGAGGATAAAATGTAAGTTTTAGGAGATGTCTCAAAAGTTGGACTTCTAAAGGAAGGAAATAGAATTCAACCATTTAGTTATTATTCTCAAAATTATTAAGCAATGACTACTATAGGAACTTTAAAAAAATTAGGAGATTTAGAAGAATCAATTATAGCATGAATTGATCATGGTTCTAAAATTAATTTGATATCAAAAGAATTATATAAAAAGAAAAATTGGTCTATTGATATTGAACATGCGTGGATGATAAGATCAACAAACAATTCAAAGGAAGATTTGTATGGAGCTTGTCTAAATATCAAGGTGATAATATGAAATATTATTTATAAATAATACTTTTTTATATAAGATATATCTATATATCCTATTATATTGGGACAATCATATATTACTACCACACAAATGGAAACAAAAATAATAGATGATGGTTCAGCCTATATAAGAATAAGAAGCTAAGATGGAATAAAAGTAGTTCAATTTTTAATTATTTATATCAATCATGAAAGAAATCATGATAAGTTAAAAGAAAAGTTATTATCAAATGAAAATTTTGAAGACCTTAAGGGTTTTTACGACACTCTATTATAAAGCAAGATTACAATAGATTAAAGAAAGAAATACTCTTGCTTAGTTTAAAAAAGAAGATATTATCTATTAGACTTATTGGATTGAGACAAGATTGTGTATTATTTTTTAAGACTATTGACAAGACAAAAATGATGGATAAATATTCTATTAAAAATATGGAGCAAATCTTGAAAGAAAATAAAAAATTGATTGAGAATGAATTTATTTTAGGAGTATTTGAAGAAGTAGGATTTACAGATACTATGGGAGAATTAAATTATTTGTTATAATATAGATTATAAGGAGAGAATAGAATTATTAATGTGTATTCCAAAAAATTTATAATAAAATTCAAAGATTTATAGAAAATTTAAATTGCCAAGAGATACATGCTGAAACTAAATTTAAATCAGTGCAAGAAAAGGTTAAACCAGTGGCTCTGTCATTACCATTAGATTGTGAAAAAAGGGTGAAGGGAGCATCTATAAAATCAAATTTAAGGGATCCTAAGGAGATAGGGCATGAATTTATAGATCCTACATTAGATGGATTAAAAATTGAATGTGATGGATTTTTGACAAATTGTGAAGAAGAGTATTTTAGAAAGATGTTTTTACAATATAGAAAGACTTTTATATTTGAAACACATAAAATTGGATGTGTTGATCTAAGTATTATAGTTCCTATGGTTATTTTTACTATTCCTCATGAACCATAGAATTTATAATCAATTTTAGTATCAAAAGTATATTTATCTAAGTTAATAAATTTATTCAATGAAAAGATTAAAATAAAGATTTTAAAACCATCTATGGCACCTTATTCTAATCGATGGTTTACAATTCCAAAAAAAAATGGAACAATAAGGTTTATATAAGACATGCAAGTTGTGAATAAAGTGACTATTAGAAACATGGATTTGAGTCCAATTGTAGATGAATTTATTGAAACATTTGCTAGAAGAGCAATCTATTTAATGGATGATCTTTACTCAAGATATGATCAACTTCAATTGGCATTACAAAATAGAAAATTAACTATTATAAAGATTCTATTGGATTTAGTAAGGATGTATACATTGCCTTGAAGGGCTACTAATTCAATAGCTCATATGATGAATGGAATGAACAAAGTATTAAAGGAATTTATATCAAAAAATATTATACCATTTTTAGATAATATTCCAATTAAAAAATATGTAAAAGAAGAAAAAGATGAGATATTGGATCAAAGAGGTTGTAGAAGATTTATTGCAAATCATATCATAGATTGTGAAAAGATTTTATCATGGTTGAAAGAGGTATATTTTATCTTATCATGTATTAATTCTATATTTGAATAAATAAGATACTTGTTGTTGAACACATGTATGGATCTTATGGATATAAGCCAAGTATTGAAAAAATTGATATTATTATAAAGATGAAAGAATGTACAAATATAACGAAAGTCAAAAGATTTTTAGGAGCATGTATTTTCTATCATATATAGATACCTCATTTTGCACATATAACAGATCGATTCTATAAGTTGCTAAAAAAGAATCAAAATTTCAATAAAAAGAAGAACAAAGAAGAGCTATAGAAAAATTGAAGGAACTTTTTTTTTTTACTTCCAACTTTGAAAAAAATAAATTATGAATATGGAAGGCGAGTGATATTAACAATTGATGCAAATCCAATTAGAATAAATTGGGTAGTTAGATAAGATGATGAATAAGGGAATAAATATGTAATAAGATTTGGAGCAAAGATTTTTAATATTAGACAAAGGACATATTCACAAATTATGGAGTGTAGTAATAGCTATGAAAAATAAAAAAGAATATTTGATTGATGCTTCAATAGTTATAAAAATAGATTGTCTATCTTTATTAGGTATGATCACAAGTTGTTCAACTCTTGTTATTGCTATCTTAAAATAAATAGCATATATCAAATCTATAAATTCAGAATTTAAGCACATTGTAGGGAAAGATAATTTTGTTATAGATATGTTATTAAGAATGAGATATTATAATAAAAAAGATATGATTGATTTGAAAGATGATGTGGATACAAAATTTTATATTAATGTATCATCAAAAGAAGAAGATATATGTTTGAATATACTATTGAAATCTTTTTTAAAAGATTTATATGAAGGTGAATGGAAAGATATTAGAATGTATCTAAGTACATTAAAGTGACAAGAAGATTGAATAGATAAAAAATTTTAAAATTTTTATAAAAAAACCTATGGATATTTTTTATATAATTGATATTTATGGAAGCATCCAAAGAGAAGAAGAGAAGTACTACAATAGGTGATATGTGGTTTAGAAGCTCGACAAAAGATTATTAAAGAATTCCATGAGAATTTATAAACAGGAGATAGAGGAATTTGGATAACTTTTATTAAATTGAAAGAGAAGTATTGGTAGAAAGGCATGTATAAAGATGTGGCTGATTTTATAAGATCATGTAAAATTTGTCAATTTTATTCTAATATTTGTCATTGAAATGAATTACATCCAACTTATCCTCTAGCATTACATTATAAGTGGATAGTAGATTTAGTAGCAATGCCTATGGAACTTGAAAAAATGAAGTATTTGATACTTGCATATGAAGATTTATTGAATATGGTTGAAAGACGAGTATTAAGAATAAAAAGCATTGAAAGTGTATGTTGATTTTTCTTAGAAGACATTGTTTGTTATTATGGTTGTATTGGAAAAATCACTACAGATAGAGGTGAATTAGATACAAAAGAAGTGAGAAAATTCTTTGATAGAATAAAAATTAAACTTTCTTTGACAACAACATATAATCCAGAAGGTAATAGGAAGAGTGAGCATAGACATTCATCTATTGTTAAGGCATTAATAAAAGCATGCAATAGCAAAGTACATCATTGGCTAAAACTACTACCATTTGTATTATAGACCAATTGTATAACTTATAGTACACTGATTGATTATATGTCTTTTGAATTAATATATGGACAAAAGCCAATTATGCTAATAGAAAACATAGTGCTTGCATGGAGAGTATTGCCTTGTAAAGATGATTTTAATAAAGAGGAGCTTTTAGTATTATGGATTTAATAATTGGAAAAAAAATTTTAGGATATTGAAGTAGGAATTGAAAGATTGAAAGAAGCAAGAGAAAAGAATTAAGAAAGATTTGATAAAATACATCGACTATGATCTAAAAAAATAGAAGAAGGTGATTAGATCTTAATATATGATAATAGTTCAGATAGTCAATAAAGTACATTATAAAAAAAAATTTAAGCGTTGATTTGGACTATATGTTGTGATAGAAATCTATGACAACGAAACATATTGTTTACAAGAGCTTGGTGAAACAAAATTGAAGTCACCTATAGCAGATAAGAGAGTCAAGTTATTCATACAAAGAGAAGTATGTATATATGTTGATGAAGAACAAAATCTATTAAGAGGTATTGAAATAGAAGAGAAGAAATAAATTAAAAATCAAGAATTAAACCAAGATGAAGAATATCATGCATTAATATATTGAAGAAAATTTCGCGTATATCAAAGAATGCATTGATTCAGGAGGGACGTATATTGTGTAGTATCACAACCATTAGGTGAAATATGAAAGAAATGATTATATTTTAGAGGAGCTAAAATGAAGATATTTTAAAAAATTATCCTAAAAATATAGATAATAGATAAGAAAGTAAAAAAAATTAAAAAAAATTAATATTGCCTTTTTATAAAAAAAGCTTCTATTTACTTTGTATGGCCATAAATAAGACAAAATAAAATACATTAGAAAAAAAATAATGTAGGCATCTTTAGAAAGGAATCAAGAATAGATTTTAGCAAAATTTATCTCAAAATTCTAAGAATTGATACCTAGAAAGGACTAGTTGTGAACCTGGCTTGAAAATAGATCGTGAGGTATAAAATCATGTGCCTATGGCAAATAGAAAGTTCTTTAGGAGATTAGAAAGTTGGATTGAAGAGCAAACTTGAGAAGATTTGTTTAAATATTACTTTTAAGTGATTTGAATAGAAATCAGCTTAGTAAGAGTTTTGCAAAATTAGGATTGATTCGGATGACTGTGATTTTTATGAAATAAAAAGGTGTTAATATTTTTAAGCATTCTATAGATGAGATTTTGTAGATTTGTGATTATAATTGTAATTAATACATATTATAAGTTTGAGCTTAATTAAATAGTTTAATTGAAGGTTATTAAAGTTTAAATAGGTCGAGATTTTAGAAGTTGGGATTTGAAGGTGAATAAGGATTTTTAAGATATTTAGTAAATTAATAGTTGGATTGAAGTGAAAATTATTTATATAGATAATAGACTTAATTTTCTATTTGTGTATGAATTTTGAAAGTAATAAAATAATAAAAAAAAAAGAAGATATTTGTACTAGGAGATTAGTATCAAGGTTGAAGATAGGAGATGGCCTACACCTGAGTAGAATTTTTAGCTTAACTCCTATTTGGTAAGTTGGATCCCTTTCAATGTTTTTGTGTATGTTTTTATTTTAATTATTAAAAGGTATGTAAAATTTAGGCTAAGATCAATGGTAAAATCATTAGCTATTATGATTTCAATTTGTTGTAGGATTTTTTAGGATTTAATTAAGATTTGTTAGGATTTGTTATGGTTTGATTAGGATTTGATTAGGATTTGTTAGGATTCATTTAGGTTTTAGTTAAGATTTTATTAGAGTTTATTTAAGATTTATTTAAAATTTAGAATTTGATTAGGATTTGACTAGGATTTGACTAAGATTTGATTAGAATTTGACCAGGATTTGATTAGGATTTGATTAGGATTTGACTCGGATTTGATTAAAATTTGATTAGAATTTGATTATGAATTAATTAGAAATTAATTAAAATTTGATTAGAATTTAATTATAATTTCTATTTTTAGTATTTAAAAGAAATTTTATTTAAATATTTCTTTTGGATTTATATTAATATTTCTTTAAGATTTCTTTATTATTTCTTTATGACTTCTTTAAGAATTCTTTAGGATATTTTTTATATTTTTTTATAATTAATTTAAATTCTAATTGAACTTCTTTAATGATTGAATATATTTATTATTCTTTAATTATAAATCTTATATAATTCTATTAGAGTTGTTAAAACTTGTTGTTGCTATTTCCTTTTTATCTTCCACAATCAAGTGTTCTCAATGTATTCTCAAGCAAAATGTCATTTAATATGACAATAATACAATCCTACGTCGAAGTAATTGTTGTCGTGTTGTGATTCGGCTACCATGTAAAAAAATTGTACATATATATTTAATATATAATTTTATTATATAATTAAAAGAGAGCTATAATAGTGGATTTTATTAGTTATAATATGTAGTTAGGTTGTTAATTTAGAAGGGATCCATTAAAAGGACTATTAATAAGGTTTATACAACCTTATTTTCTTTTTGATAATAATTTTGAGATTAATTTATATTAATAATAACTCTTGTATATCTTAAGTCACCTTTATTAGACATTGGTGATCCTTAAGATCTTATATATTTCTTTTATTTGGTGTAAAAAGTGTAGTTAAGAAAGAACACATATTTTATAAATCTTATAAGAAAAAGTATTAGAAAGGAGTTTTTAGTATGAAAGGGGGTAGTTAGGCCATCCATGTATATGAATGGAGATGGATGATTGAAGTCTCTATTTCTATTGGCCAAAAATCATATCTAATGAGCTTCAAGGAAGCTGCCTAAGTATTTATTAGAGATTAGGGTTTATTGTACGAAGGGAGTTGAATATTAGAGGCTAGGGTTAGCAAGTTTGGATTTTTGGATATGGTTTTGGTGCAAATTTTGCATGATTTGGACTTTTTATAAAAGAGATATAGACACTCAAAGTTAAGGTGTTGAAATTGTATCTATTGTCACTCTTTTAGGCATAACTCGCACATACAGAAAGCAATAGAAGATCGGCAACTAAGGTTAGAAAGATCACTTTCTTCACTACACTTTTTATTAATGATTTGATGAAATCCAAGCTGATATGAAGGAAATATTGGGAGTTGAAGTTAGTGCTTAAAAGCTAAAGACAATAAGTAATCCCGCTGTCATGTTGTGACATTTTTATATGGTGAAATTATGACAAAAATTATTTTTCAATTAATACTCTATTATCTTAGTTGAACAAAAATTCAACATATTTTAATAAGGTTTTTATGAGAGTCTCTTAGTTTATTTTCTTCACTTAATAGCTAGTAGATAAGAATTAGTTAGTAATTTTACCTTCTAGATTGTAGTAATTCTTTTACTGTCTTAAAAAGGCCATAAAATAATAAAAATATAATAAAAAAGATAAATCACTAGCATGATTGATATTAAGGTTAAGTTGAGGGTAGGGTCGGGCTATAAAATCCCTAGGATAGGTTAGATGGATATCCAAGGGTTGGCCGTTTGTAGGACAAGGTCAAAATCAGACCTTTGGCTACTAAAACGGTTGCTTAGGACAAATTAAGAGTCTTTTGGCAGATCAAAAGATGGAATTAGAGAGAAGACTTAAGAGGTTTTGTATAGCATTTGGTTGAGAGTGATTTGGATCAAAAATGACTTTGTAATAGCTTTGCAAAGTCAGGGTTGTTTTCGGCAACTTGGGATTTTGTGAAATAAAATAGGGTTGATATTTTAGGCAATTTTAAAAGTTTTGTAGCAGATCTACGGCTGAAAATTTGTGGATTTTTAGATATTGTTGTTAATGTGTGCTATGAATTTGAGATCAATCTAATGGTTTAATTGTATGTAATTGAGATTTAAGTAGGTCAAGGTCTTGGGAATTAAGCTTTGAAGGTCAGTTGGGGTTTTTGAGATCTTGAGCAATTTGCTAGTTGGATTGGAATGAAATTTGTCTGTGTGGCTAGTACACTTGTTTTTCTATGCACATACAAAATTTAATTGCAATTGAATGGTGTGAAAGGGAGATTTAGGTACTGGAATATTGGCATTAAGATTGGAGGAAGAGGTCGGCCGTCACCCATATAAATTTATAGGTTTTTCTTCTTTTTGTGAAGTTAGATCTTCTTCAAATTTAATGTGCTTGTTTTCAACTTAATTAATAAGGTATGTGCAAAATTTCAATCAAGATCAATGGTTTATTTAGTAGTTATTGAAATTCTAAAACTACCTTAGGATTTTCTTAGGGTTTGGTTAGGATTCGACTAGGGTTTAATTAGGGTTTGTTTTAGGGTTTGACCAGGGTTGACTAGGATTTAGTTAGGGTTTATTTTAGGGTTTAATTAAGATTTGATTAAGGATTATTTAGAGATTGATTACAGAGATTAGGACTAGTTTTGTTACATATTTCTTTTTTATCTTCCATAGCCAGGTGCCCGGAGCATTCTCAAGCAAGACTTCACGACATACGACACCGCTTAACTAGTGGTTACATTTTTAGCTATATCTTAGGCAATTTGATAGGTTTTTGGCTCAAAATTTTCAAGAGTGTATGTGTTTATGTCACAAGACTATATATATAAATTTTGTGGCATTAAAATTTTGGATTTGTGAGATGTATGGAAAATAGTGCTCGGATATCTTTGAGCTAGGGTTTTAAGCACCTACTAGGATTTTTGGGATATCGGAGGATCAGCAATAAATTTATAATTGATTTTTTTAAAAATAAAGCTTAAAAATAATATCTACTTTTTGAATAAATATTTATAGAAATTAAACAAGTGAGTCAAGAGTTATTAGACTCTAAATTTCAAAAAGAAATAAGTCCTTGCTAATGAATAAAATTTTATAGGGTTTTTGTTACGGATGCAGAATATAGACTAGAAGTCTAAACAAGAAGTTCAAGAAGAATTGACAAGAATTAGATTAATTAGATGAATACAAGAACAATACCAGAGAGGTGAGCTAGAGCTCTAAGAGATGTGTTGTCAAGACTAAAGAACTCTTCAGCCTCAACTCTAATATATACTCCTACCTAAGAAGCTTCTCAAGCAACTTCCACCAATTAGGAAGCTTCTTGAGCAACTTCTACCAACCAGAGAGCTTTTCAAGCAACTTCTATCTATTTGGAAGATGCTAGAAGGTTCTAAAAGATTCTAGAGAGTTCTAAGTACCTTCTAAAATGTTCTAGAAGGTTCTAAGAAGCATGTCCTTGACATCACCTCCTCCTTTAGCTTTGAGATCGCTGAGAAGCCATTTGAGATGTATGCTCACAAATGCACGAAATCAAAGATTTGGCACATAATGTCTACAATATACTCCAATTGTCATTCACTAGGCAGATGATTCATGAACTTTGTAGCCATCGGTAGTGACCAACACCTTCCACTTGAAACCATGACTGAACTTCTATATCTTCATTGTAGAAGCGGTGTCGTGTTGTAAATGGTTATAATGTGTAAAAACTAACTAAATTACTTAACATGTTAATAAGTTCTAGTGTGATCTAAAATGGTTAGTAAACTAATTTAGATAGAGTTGATAGAAACTATATTTGATTATATATTTTTTTTTTGACTATAGTGTTTAAGTTATATAGAACCTAGATGTATAGTATAATGTTTTAAAAGTTGAAATTGGGTCTAAGGATGAAAATCCAAACCACCAATATAAAAAAAATGGATGGATGAAGAGTAGGAATGGGAGCCTTCACCCCCATTGGTCGGTGGTCATGTCCAATGGGCTTCTAGGGATTGTCCGCTGCCTTCTTGAGATTTGGAGCAACTTCAAGGTGGCCATTTAAAGAATGGAGATTAGGATTAGAAAGATTAGGTTTTTAATTATAATCTAAGTGCAAAAATTAGGCGATTGGAAGTTGGGATGAGAAAGATATAGTTGTTTAAAGTTAAGATGAAGATTTGGTACATATTGTCGCTCTTTTCAAGATATACAGAGTTGTACAAGGGATTTTGGAAGTCGGGAGGTGCAATTGAAAAGGTGATTTTAAGATCTACACTTTTTGTGAAGAAATAATTACTTTTGGAGTTTGGATATAGGAGATATTATGGGTTGAAGTCAGGGCATCCAATTCTAAGGGGAGTAAGTTTACTATTTGTTCATAGTGATGGTTTGAGCCATATTTTGCTCTCTTGGACAATTTTTTGGCTCAAAATTTCTAAGAATGTGTATTATTGTATTGAAAAATAATATCGAATTTCGGGGCGTTTGAATGTTGGAGTTATGAGATATGAAGAATTTTGCGTGCAGATATCAATAGCAAAGGGTTTGAAACTACTGTAATATTATCGGTGATATCTGACGATTGGCAATGAATCTATAGTCAAAATTTGTTGTGGTATTTGTTAAAAATATATTAGTACTTATTAAAAAATTTGAACTAGTTTGGATAGTCCAATTAGGAGATATGTACTGTTAGGTTTCAGGTAAAATCCTTCTCAAGGTTAAATAAGGTTTTAGTGTGTTTTACTAAACTTGGGTGCTCTTGTGCATCTAAGACTTTTGTATATGATATAATTGGCCCTAAAAAGACAAAATATATATATAAATTTGGAATTTCTCTCATCTTGCAACTTGTTTGAGAAAATTAGTTACAGCTAGAAGCCTGGTGTTGTGGTAGAGAGAATTTGCTTCAAGAAAGCGCTGGGCTTCTAGCTGCCACTAATTACTCAAGCAAGATCCAAGTATAATAAAAACCTCTAAGTTTATATAAAAGAGATCTTCATAGGGCTATTACATCCAATATATAAGCCTAATTTCATCAAACCACTCAAAACATAACAAAATATTCTAAACCCTCATTCCCCCATAAGAAGGGAATTTTTTCCAAACTTTAATAATCCATAACTTTTGATCAAACCATCCAAATCTATTCCAAATTTACATGAAGTACTAATGTTTTGTTCACAACTACCACCACAAATTTCAATTGTCGATTCATTACCAATCTTTAGATACCGTCAAAACCCTAGCAATAGCTTCAAACCCTTATTTACAAAATCCTGTGTACTAAATTCTTCATATCTCACAATCTAAAAGTCCAAATGCTATGAAACTTTCATGTATAGCTTTTCAGCATAATAATACACCTTCTTAGAAAGTTTGAGACAAAAATTCGTCAAGAAACTCAAGATATGGCAAACCGCATTGCTATCAATAAAACAGGCTACTTACTGCCTTGGAATTTGATTTGTTGTCTTTGATTACCAATATCTCCTTCTTTAAGACTCCAAATATAAAAATTCTTCCACACCAAGTATAGAGCTTGAAATCACCTCTCTAGCCGCACCTTCCGATCTCCAAAAGCTCTCATTTAACTCCTCCAATTCTCAAAAGAGTGACAGTATGTCTCAAATTGACACCTTAACTTCAAATGGCTATAACTTCTTTATCCTGACTCCAAATCCTCTAATTTTTGTACACAAATTGTATCCAAAATCCTAAAATTAACAACCCTAGCTTCTGATTTCCTAATGCCTTCCTTGAAGTCACCAAAATCCTTGTTAAGGTCGCAGGCAGCCTCCTCAAAGCCCATTGGGTATGGTATTCGACCAATAGGGATGAAGTTCTCCATTCCTTGCCTTCATCTGACCATGCCTTCATTTTATCCCTTCCAATTAGCCTCCTACTAGCTTATATTTTCATCCTTAGGCTCCCACCTTCTCTCAAGGTTTCATACTAATCATTTAGATCTTATAATTTTTAAATACCATAATCAAAACAAGTAAAAATAAAATAAAGTTTCTTCTATCAATTCCTTTAATTTATTTTACTAACCATTCTAACACATATCTAAATCTATAAACATATTATGATTTTTGAGTGGATTTTACATACTATAAGCAATTACAGTATGACATCAATACTTTCTTGAGGCAGACTCTCTCTTCCTCGAAATAATTGGTGCTTCCATTGAGAGAGCCTTGAGCCATTATTTATTCAACAAGCCAAGATGGGAGATCAAAATCTTGGATTTGGATTACCAGAGGGAGTAGGTGCTTATGATTTATTTCAAGAATTTTCTCAGTTTATGGATGAGAGACAACGGGCTCAAGCAGATGACAAGAGCACTACAAAGGCCTTACAAGTAGTAGTAGACAAGGTTGGGAGGTTTGAAGGAAGAAATATCACCAAATTTTTGAGAATATACATATGTGAAATGGAAGTATATCAAATTTTATTTATGTTAATTATACACTATCATCAAAAGAATAGAGAGAAAAGGGCAAAGAGAAGGAGAAAGATGACACAAACAAGTTCAATGCAAACAATTAACAAGGTGACTTATATGGAGCTTATTTAACTGTAAAGATCAAGATTGGAGATGTGGAGGAGGAGCAAAACTTTTTAGTACAAAACTCTGCTACATATCTGGTAATACTTGGTCAACCTTATATTATAGTTATTAAGATGGAGACTAGAATCTTGCATGATGGTTCACATTATACCAAGATTCGTAGTTGTGATGGAAAGAAGGTTGTGCAATTTATTTTTATAAAGCCTATTCATAAAAAGCAAAATTGTTAAGAAAGATGCCTTTACAGCAAAGAAATACTTTCTTAGGTTTCTAAAGGACACCCATGTAGGATGGAGGTACATGGGTACAAAATAGATTATCTCTAAACTCCAACATAGAAAATTTTGATTTTAGATTTTGGATTTGATTGGCAATGGATTTGTGAGTTATAAATAGAAGAAAGATACAAGAACAAGAGAAAAAAAATTAAAAAGAGTGGATTAAGTTTCAAATAATTAAGTTATAATTAGAGTGATAGAAAAAATAAGTTTAGAAGATGGTTTAATAAAAATTTTTGAAAAGCTTAATTTTAAGTATGGATGAAGATGCTATAGTAGGGATATATTCAAGAAAAGAAATTAAGGAGCCAAGTTGAAAAGAGAAGTATAAAATTAGGCATTAATTTATTCAAGAATCATTAATTAAGCTAAAGATTGGAGGAGGTGATTTCTTGACACATGCCGAAGGATGTGCAGGTTTGGAGGGGGTAGATGTCGTATTGTAATTATTTACAGTATGTAAATTCCACTCAAAATGCATAATATGTTTATAGATTTAGATATGTGTTAGAATAGTTAATAAAGTAAATTAAAGGGAGTTAGTATAAAAAATTTATTTTAAATTTTTATTTAATTTGATTATGGGATTTAAATTATATAGAACCTAAATGTTTAGTATGAAGCCTTGAGAGAAGGTGGGAGCTTAAGGATGAAAATTTAAGCTAGTAGGAGGCTAATTGGGAGGGATAAAATCAAGGCATGGTCGGATGAAGGCAAGTCATGGAGAACTTCATCCCTATTGGTCAAATACCATGCCCAATGGGCTTTGAGGAGGCTACCTGCAACCTTAACAAGAGTTTCGGCAACTTCAAGGAGGCCATTTGAAAATCAAAGATTAGGATTAGAAAGCTTGTTTTTTGGGCTACAATATTGGTATAAAAATTGAGGGATTTAGAGTATTAATGAAGGAGGAGTAGGCGCTTGAAGTTAGGGTGTACAAATTGTACATACTGTCACTCTTTTGAAGATTGAAGGAGTTGTATAAGAGCTTTTGGAGATCAGAAGATGTGGGTAGAGAGGTGATTTTAAGCTCTATATCTAATGTAGAAGAATTATTATATTTAGAGCTCTAAAAAAAAAAGAAATTGGGAGTCAAAGACAGCAAATTGAATTCCAAGGCAGTAAGCAGGCCATTTTGTTGATAGTGATGGGATTTGTCATATCTTAACTTTTTGGATGAATTTTTGTCTCAAACTTTCTAAGAAGGTGTATTATTATGCTAAGAAGCTATACATCAAACTTTCATAGCATTTAGACTTTTAGATTGTGAGATACAAAGAATTTAATACACGAATTTTTGTAAACAAGGGTTTGAAGCTATTGCTAGGGTTTTGTTGATATCTAAAGATTGGTAATGAATCGATGGTTGAAATTTATGGTGGTAGTTGTGAAAAAAACATTAGTACTTCACGTAAATTTGGAATAGATTTGGACGATTAAATCAAAAATTATGGGTTATTGAAGTTTAGAAAAAATTCCCTCCCTACGGAGGAATGAGGGTTGTAGAGTATTTTCTTATGTTTTGAGTGGTTTGATGAAATAAGACTTGTATATTGGATGTAATAGCCCTATGAAGGAGAATTTATATAAAATTTGGGAGTTTTTACTATACTTAGATCTTACTTGAGTAATTAGTGGCAGCTAGAAGCCCATCGCTTTCTTGAGGCAAATTCTCTCTACTACGACAACGACTTGAAAATATTATTTTGCCACTACCTTCATGAGTTGGTTCAGTTTCAAAGACAATCAAGAGTGACGTGCTACTTGATATTCTTCAATGTCTTCTTGGTTTTTCTAATTCTTCATCTCAAGGTCAATGCCATGAATTACTCCGTTGAGATGGCATCACTACTGTAGTATCCTCATTTTCACTAGCCATATCTAAATATACTTTGAGATTAGATATCTTAATACTATAAGAAAGCAAAATACAAGAAGTTATATTTTGATAAGACCTGGATCTACTGATATATATTCCTTTGGAGAAGATTTCATCTTTGTGTTTTGTCAATGGCCGACTTTTGATTTATCAGGATATCATCGATAAAATTCCTCTATCTTTTGCAATGCATTTGTCACATTTTTTGGTGGCTCCCAAGTCCGCTCATTTATATCATAGCCACGCTAGTGAATTAAATACTCCAACTTCTCCCGTCTCCATCGCGAATCAAGGACTTGTTCCACCTTAGATTCCACGTGGTCCTCGATTTCAACACAAGGTGGTGGTGGCTGTATCCGTCCTAGTAAAGTTGATTCACTATAAGCTTCTAAAAGAGAAACATGAAAGACTAGATGTACCTTCATAAATGTGGATAGTTTCAGCCGATAAGCCACTAGATTGATTTGCTCCTGAATGCAAAATGGTTCCAACTTCTTATAATCCAACTTATTGCAAAGTCGAGTGGTCTTGATGTTTTGTCGCAAGAGCCAAACCTTATTTTCAATTTGAAAAGCAATGGAATCCTTTCAAAATTTGACCGCAAAAACTTTGTATGAGTCTTGAGCTATCTATAACTAAAGCTTCAAGGTGGTCTGGATCTCCATTAAATGCTTTGCAAGATCTTCAGGTGTTGGATTTTCATCTTTGGATTTATCCAACAAATTGAGTTTTGAATGATATACATAATTTGCAAAGAAATATATTTATTGGATTGAGGCATAGACCAAATTGTTGTATGCTATCATACTCTACTTGCTTATAGTATGTAAAATCCACTCAAAATATATAATAAATTTATAAGTTTAGACGTATGTTAGAATGGTTAATAAAATAAATTAAAAGGAATTAATATAAAAAACTTTATTTTAGATTTTTATTTAATTTGGTTATGGGTTTTAAATTTTATAAAACCTAAATGTTTAGTATGAAGCCTTGAAAGAAGGTAGGAGCCTAAGGATGAAAATTTAAGCTAATAAGAGGCTAATTGGGAGGGATGAAATCAAGGCATGGTCGGATGAAGGCAAGGAATGGAGAACTTCATCCCTATTGGTCGAATATCATGTCCAATGGGCTTTGAAGAGGCTGCCCGCGATCTTAATAAGGGTTTTGGCAACTTCAAGGAAGCCATTTTGAAAATCGAAGACTAGGATTAAAAAGCTTGTTTTTTGGGCTACAATATTGGTATAAAAATTGAGGGATTTAGAGTATTAATGAAGGAGGAGTAGGCACTTGAAGTTAGGGCATACAAATTGTATCTATTGTGACTCTTTTGAAGATTGAAGGAGTTATATGAGAGCTTTTAGAGATCGAAAGGTGCAGCTAGAGAAGTGATTTTAAGATCTACATCTAATATAGAAAAATTACTACATTTGGAGTCCTAAAGAAGGAGATATTGGGAGTTAAAGATAGTAGATTGAATTCCAAGGCAATAAATAGACTGTTTTGTTGATAGTGATGGGATTTGTCATATCTTAAGTTTCTAGATGAATTTTTGTCTCAGACTTTTTAAGAAGGTATATTATTATGCTAAAAAGCTATACATCAAATTTTCATAGCATTTGGACTTTTAGATTGTGAGATATGAAGAATTTAGTACACCAGTGTTTGTAAACAAGGGTTTGCAGCTATTGCTAGGATTTTGGCAATATCTAAAGATTGGTAATGAATCAATGGTTGAAATTTGTGGTGGTAGTTGTGAAAAAAACATTAGTACTTTATGTTAGTTTGGAAGGGATTTAGACGGTTGGATTAAAAGTTATAGATTATTGAAGTTCGGCAAAAATTCCCTTTCTACAGGAGAATGAGGATTTTAGAGCATTTGTTATGTTTTGAGAGGTTTGAGGAAATAAGGCTTATTTATTAGGTGTAATAGCCTTATGAAGAAATATTTTATATAAATTTGGAGATTTTATTATTCTTGGATCTTGGTTGAGTAATTAATGGCAATCAGAAGCCCAATGCTTTCTTGAGGCAAATTCTCTCTACCACGACAACGCAAATTCTACCAATGATAGATATGTAGTCCAATCTTGTTGATAGTTAATTGCACATTGTAGATATTGCTCCAAGACTTGGTTGACTTGCTTTGTTTGATGATTGGTTTGAGGATGGAAGGCAGAAGAAAGTTTGATATCTATCCTCAATATGTTAAAAAGCAATCTCTAAAACTTTGATATAAATTAAGCCCCTTGATTTGAAATAATGTCATCCGGTAAACCATGATATTGATATATATTATCAATAAATAATCTTGCTATTTCTTCACCAAAAGTTGTCTTTTTATATGAAAAAAAATATATCATCTTCATAAATCAATCTACCACAACATAGATAGCATCAAATGTTGCAGAAGGTAGCAATTTTGTGATGAAGTCCATAGATATTAAAGACCACGGTCGCTTTGAAATTTCATAATCCCAATAAAATCTAGCCAATACTTTTGATTACATTTAGATTAAAAATCATGATCAATATTGTTTGAATATTAATACTTAATATAAAGTATATTATTAATATATTTTTTTATTTAATAATAAAGCTTCAATTACCTTCACTAGTCTTTCATGCTATTCTTGTCTAATACATTTATATTCACAAATATAATTCTCACTAAGTTTCAAAATTTACCAAAAGACTTTACAATGTAGAATGCTTTTCTTTTATAAAACTTCCAATGTTTGAAATTACAATATCAAGGCACTTGTCAAGATAGATGCCAATGTATTATTATATACTAAAGATAAAATATTAGATATTAGACTTGTATGGAGTTAAATCCAATGGATTAACTCAAGACATGTTATGTTTAAAATACTTACAACCTATCCATATTAAGGCCACAAGTTAGTTGTTGTGTCACAGATAAACATTCCAAGCATTTACTTGCAATGTCTAGATGTGCAAATAAAAAATTATTTATCAAAATATTGCCTAAAATAGAAGAAGTAAGCAAGTGCAAAATAATCTTTTTTTCTTTCCAATTTTTAGCTATCTGATCCTACATAGATATAGACAAGATTAGGAAAAAATAAAAAAATATAATACTTGATTATTATTAATTTTATAAAAAATTAAAAACTTCAAAATATAATTCAAAATAAAATATATAAATAACATCTCTAAAAAAAAATCTACTTTAGAATCATCACTGAGCTAAAGAAATAACTTACAATTTTTTTTTTCTATTGGTGTATTTTGATATTGGCTTTCCAATAAGCTATTGCACGTTCAATTTGGACTTGATTTGAATTTGTAGTAATTTTTAGACTAAGAAGTGGTTCACTGCCTTGGTATTTTCATGTATCTCATGTTTGGAAAGGCATTTTTTAGTGCGTGGTGACTATTTAATAGTGAAATTTATGGTGTACAAGCACTTTGAAGTTAAGATTGTAGTGGTGCAAATTTCAATGCTATTGAACAAGAAGTGAATTTTTGGCGATTTTTGGGGTGGAGAGAGGTTTCTGCTTTAAGTGGAATACAATTGAGGTTAGTGATTTCTATCTCTTCAATCATTTACATTGTTGATTTTATATTATACTTTTGATTGTTATATTTTAAATCTTATCTTAATTATATTAAATTATAATAAAAATAAAAATAAAAATAAATAAAAAAATAAGAAAATAAAAATAAAATAAAATAAAATAAAATAATAATAATAATAATAATAAATAAAACTAATAATAATAATAGTAATAATATAAAAAATATATATAAATATATAATAATAATATTAAAAAAATAATAATAATATCATTAAATTAAAATTATTATTTTATAATTATTTTATTAATATTTTAATATTATATCAATTTTTATATAAACTTTTATTTTAACTTTTTATTTTATTTTATCTTATTTTATTTTATTTTATTTTTTTTATTTTTACTTTTATTATATTTATTATATTATATTTTATTTTTACTTATCTTTTTATCTTTATCTTTCTTATTTAATGATTATTATTACTTTTTTATATTAATATTATTTTTCTTTCTTTTTATTTTATTTATATGCATAATAAATTTTTTATATTGATATAAGTTTAATATATTTTTATTAATTTATTAATTTATTTTTATGTAATATCTTTACTTCTAACTTGAAATACTATTTGGTTAGTTTAGTATTAGTGTAGTATTATTTGGTGGTTCTCTTTAGATTGGTTGTTACTTTGAAAGCATAAAGAGTAGAATTCAAGTACAACTTCAAATCTTAGACTAATCTTGGTAAGTTCCAAACCTTAGCTTTTCAATTATTTTAAATTATAGATAAAAGCAAGGAAGGAGCATAGCTAGGAGAAACTTAGTGGGTTTCAAACCTTAGCTCTTTTTTTAAGTTGAATTTTTAGGTACGTTTAGGAAGGAGCATGGCGGGACTTGCTATCCTATAAGTAACATCTAAAACCATTCTATCACCTTGTAGTATAATTGAATATTAAAATATTCAATTATACTCATCAGAAAATTCTCCAATCTACCTCTTTTGTTAAGAGAACCTAGTTTTGTTTGTAATAGGCGCTTCAATTTTTAGATGTTTTGTAAGGAAGTGAAGTCGGATTCATGGCCGGCATGACTTCTTTTTGGTGTTGAATCTATACTTGTGGGAAGTGATGATCTCCATGAAGCATAGTTAATTATTGTAGGTTGCCCTACAGGTTGCCTTTTATCTAGTCCATTTGATTTTTGTGGTATCCACGTTTTAAAATTTTTAAATTACTTGTACTACCCTTGGTCTTATTTTTCAATCTCTAAATTGTGAATTAAATCCAACTAACAGGTGATTCCGCCATATTAAGATCGGCACAAGATCTTAACTTGGTATTTAGTTGAACCTTGTGCATCACTTATAAGAAAAGTTTAACTATTGGATGATACTATTAATTTGAGATCGGCACGAGATTTTATCTTGGTATATAATTAAACCATGTGCCTTACAAATAGAAAAGAAGAGAAAGGATTATATGTTAATTCAAAAAATAAAAAAAAAAATAAAAATAATTTAAAGTCTACTTGGTTTGCTTTAAACCACTTATTAGGTTTTTTTTTGTAAGGGAGTTATATAAAAACCATATACTTAGTTGTATGCCATCTAGGATTAAGTTTAAAATAGTTCATCCTCGTATTGGCCTTGTTTTGTGATTTGGACGTGTTTTACAATCTAAATTACATGTTGAGCCTACAGTTGTAGAAACCCACATATTAGAAGAAATTTGCGATAAGATGTCACAAGCTTCTATTAGGATGGAGCATGGAAGAAGACAACCTTCACAGCCTCAAGTAGAGCCTTTACCAATTCCAATTCCAAGGGTTAGTGTAGCCAATGAAAAAAACCACAACTTCCAAATCAATATCCAAATCGACCCAATGATGTTACCTAGGAGATTATTAATTGTGGTACCTTCAAGATTACAAAGAGCATCAATTCCACCTCACTGTCCAAGATTTAGTGGATCTATCAATGAAGATCCAGCAGCCTACGTAAAAAGGTTTGTAGAGGTACTTATCACTAATTTAGTAACCAATCACGGTTACTATTTAATATGGTTTCGAACAACCTTAATAGATTCCGCTAATGCTTGATATAGATCTCATGTAGAGGGGGCATTCATCAAATGGGAACAACTCCTAACAACATTCCTTCGTCAATATAGGTCTGTGATTGGTCAATAATAAGCCCTTTCAGTCTTGACAAACATTAGACAAGGTCCTTTAGAAGACATTACCACATATGTGAGGCGATTCCAGATAGTATATACTCAATATGTTGGCATTTTGTTAAATGAGGATACCATAAGACACTACTTTATCTAAGATTTTGCCATGCCTTCTATAATTTGGGATATTTTAAACAAGAGACCTAAAGATTTAGAAGAAGCCATTTAAGTCGCTTTAGGAGTGGAGGTTATTGATAAGAAAAATGATTGTATGCTTAGAAGGCTAGAAGAACCAATACCCGCCTTTATACCTTTGTAACATCAACCTATAGAATTCCATCAACCTCTAGCTTTAAGCTATTCACAACCTTCTACATTTTCCTTGCCAATTAGCAATCCGACACCTTTAGCTATACAACCTCCAGATGATCAAGGTCAATCTAAAATCTTTCATGATAATAGATTAGAAGAATTTAAAAGTCAAGTATGGCAAGCCAATGAGGTGTTCAAAAATGAGATGATGAATACTATGAAAGCCATTAGTGAACAAATGTCTTGCCTTGTCAAAAATCAAATTCCAACTATAGAGGCTAGATATCATGAATCAAGAATTCATACCTCTGGATTATGGTGTACAAATTATAGACAAGTGAACCACATGGCACAATTTTGTCCACAATTCCTACAACAACAAGTTAGAGGAAAAAACCAAGTCCAATCGTATAAGCCTCCTCATCAATTGAAACAAATAGGTTCTAATTTTCCTTCAATTCAAAGAAATAATATGACACCTTGTCCTACTTGTGGAAAGTCACATCGACTAGGTCAATGTTGGATTGAAAATAGAATTGTATGCTATAATTGTAGAGGTTCTCATCCTACGGATCGTTATAGAAGACCCAACCAAATTATTTCTTCAACTTCTTTCTCAAAAGACCATGGTAACCAAGTTGGAGGAAATATGCAAAGAATTAGATTTGCAAATCCTATTGTTACACAAAGCCCATGAAATATGTATTATGACCCTTCAAGCAATGGTCAAAATCATCACCCTTCAATAATAGTTCAAACCAATTATGGGACATTGCAAGGATCTGTAGCATATATCCAAAACCAAAACCAAAACCAACAGCCACAAACTTCTCAGGATGTTAGATATCCAGTAGCTCAACTTAATGCACCTTCTACATCAAATTTATCATCTCCTCAATCCCACTTGGTGCAACTAGACAACAAGGAGATCTTCAAGGACAATGCATATTTACCTTCTTTGGTTGTAACTAGAAGTATAAATGCCAAAAAACCAATAGATTTAGCACAACTTGAAGAAGATAAGGTATCTATAGATACTCTAGAAGAATCACCTAAAATTATAGAATTATCAAAAATTACTCAAGAAATAGCTAAACAATTACAAGACAAACAACCTTGGTCTGTAGTTGAACCTGATGAAGAAGAATACCAATTTGTAGGCAAGGAAGGACCTTCGACTTATAACACCTTTTTGAAACAACCAACAACTAATAGAATCTTCAATCCTGTAGAACCTTATGACGTATGGCAAGATCTTTGTAGAGCTAGAGCCAACATTTCTTTTGGACAATTGGTTCAAGTAGCACCAAACATCAAAAAAGACCTCAAGAAAGGAATATTATTATGAAGGAAAATTAAGAACATAGAAGAAATAACTCGAATTGAAGTTGATGATCTAGAAGAAAATATCACCTTGGAAGAAGAGAATGACAATAGAGAATATGAATCTATTGAGATAGATGTAGAATTTATAGATAAAATAATTTTTAAGGCCATAATAGATAATAGAAGTAGCATCAATATTATGCCTGAATCCACTATGAACAAATTGGGATTAAAAATCACTCACAAGGCAATTATGAAGGTCAAATTAGCTGATCAAAGACCTTCTCAATATTTAGGTCAAATCCGTGACCTTTGTATGCAAGCAAGAGGTGTAGATTATGTGGTACCATTTTATGTGATACGGTTATATGAAGAAGTAGATAGTTACTGTCTCTTATTAGGAAGAGGATAGTTGAGGCAATCTAAAGGAGTAACAAACTGGGGGCTTTTAAGCCTTATTTTACTTTGGACCTTTAGATAATTGTACAACAATCATAGTATCTAGTCACTGTAGACTCTAAGTTGTGGTTCCATTAGAAAAACCACCAATATCTAATGAAGCCAAGCAAAGTAATTTTATCCAATCCAATTCAATATCAACTATAGCACCAATAAAATGTATTAGCCCTGGCTTATAAGAATATGAGGATAAAGGTGATTTTGCCAAATGGTTAGAAGAAAATCCTTACAAAGAAGAAGACATTCATATTCGATTTATAGAATTTTAAGCCTCATCTTTATGCATTGCTATTAATAAAAGATAGGATGCTTCTCAATCTTTGAAAGAACAATGAGAGCCTTTAAAAAGCTTAGTAGGAATCAAAGATTACAGCCAACATATAAGAACTTCTCAAAGAAGAAGGAAGGAGATCTGTGATAAAAAAAATAAAAAGACGTCTACTTATTCTAGGAATGTGGGTGATGGTTCAAGATGCTAGAAAATTAGATTTTTTAGCTAAATTTGATGCACTTTGGACAGGACCACCATATATTATCAAAGAGGTCTTTGATAATAACTCAGTCAAACTTAAAACGTTAGATGGAAAAAACTTTCCTACATGAATTAATGGAAGTCGTTGTAAAGAATACAAGGTATGAACATTGGTTAAAATACCAATATACCTTGTCATTTAGATAGTAATTTTAAGTCCTATTTTAATAGAATATAGGTATTGAGTTAATAACTGAGCAAGTCATTGCTAAATATAAAACCATGTCAAGTTGGTAACAACCAAATACCTTTCGATTTTAGGTCAAAGTCTTAGTATTCTTATTCTCCTTAATTCTACTTCTTTTGATAGATTATAGTATCCAAGTTATAAGTCTTCTATTATTTTCTTTATAGACCGTGGCAAAGACAAGAGTTGGATTCTTTCTATTCTTATAAATAGTCCCAGATGGTCGCCATATGTGAGTCCCACCAATAGATCTTAATTGGTGGATTGGTTAAAAATTTAGTTATTTAAATACAATGATTAGAGAGTTTTTTTGACTATTTAAGTATTTATTAGAATTTAAAAGTATTAATAAATATGAAAGTCTTATTAGAAGAAAAGTTACAAAAATGGAGTCTTAGTAAGTCTTAGAGGCAATTATTTTAGTTGGTTTAGTACTTTTACTTATTATTAAGTATGAAGAATTAGTTATTGAGACCAATGTCTACATTGGCATTCTAACTACATGTATTACTCATTAAAAACCTATAAATATTACTTAGTAGGTAGAAGAAGCATGAGAAAGAAATATCATGTCTTTTTATTTATTATTATAGAAAATAGGATTTTGAGTTGATTTTTATTGATTTTATTATTATAAAAAAACTTCCAAGATAGAATAAAATAGTCTTAAATTGATATTATCATCTTAAAAATATTATAGAGATTTTTAGAATTTATTTAGAATTTATTTAGAATTTATTTAGAATTTTTAGAGCAATTTTGAAGACTTTGGTAAAAATAAGTTTTACCACCTTGGGAGCCATTATGAAGAAATGGAGCAAGATTTGAAGGCCGTATAATGTTCCTAGGCTAATAGGGTGTTTTTGAACACCATGGTGAAGTCAAAAATGCAAAATTATTAGTTCTACTAGTATAAAATAGGAGGACCAGTAGCTAATGTAGTCCTTATAGGAAGGGAGGTATACAAGTCCCATATGGGTTGTGGCACCTTGGATGTAGGTAGGAGGATAAGACTAAGGCCTCGTGGCCCCTCTAAGACACCCATATACACTACTTGTGAGCCTTGGTGAGGTTTGAACCCATGATCTTGTAACAAGTTACCCTTGAGGTAAAAATTTCTACTTAACTTTTTCCATTATTTACCTTCTAACTTTGAATTATCATAACTTATTCATAGTAATTTAGATTTACATATTTTTTACATCATTGGAAAGATAAAAAAATTACCTACTTGAAAATATAATTTTTACTTTTTACTTTTACTTTTTACTAGGTGAAAATCTAGTGAACAGACTGTGACTAGTTTTATAGTATGCAATTACTTAATTGCATATATTTTACTTGTTTTGTGTTGTTCTTCTCCTTTATTGTTGTTTATTGCTCCTTATACTTCATACCACAATTTATAAGTAACTCTTAATTGAGGCCACCTTATAACTTGGATTGAAAAGTGATTTTTATCCTTACAAAATATCTTATTAAGCAAAAAATGGATTACATATAAAATTTGTCATGTAATAATCAATAATATTATTAAAATAATCTACTAATGCATTCTTAGGAATACTAGCTACATATTTTCATAACAAATTCAAAAATCTACGTATATATTTGTTGGTAATGTGATATAATATCAACAACTGATTTCATAAAATTTATCAATTAATAATTGAATGATTGTAGTTAGAAGATAAATCACGTATTAGAATATATAAAAAATTTAAAAAATTTAAAAAAAAAATAATTTTTCAAATTATATATTATTTTTTCTATTTTTTGTCTTTATTATAAACAAAGAGCTTGTTCAAGATATAAAATATTTCAGGTCTGCTGATTGTTAATTCAACCTATTAAAATGTAAAAAAAAATTTAGACTAATTTATATTATATTTCCTTACAAACAATATACCTTGATACAACTACATTGAGATTCAATATGCGTATATCAAAACATGATTTAATAATTTAAAAAGATTGTTATTAATAAAACTATTAAATTTTGTATAGCAACATATTATGATACTTATATGCTTTCATGAATAGTCTTGTGAATAGTTAAAGAAGTCATACTTTATAATTTTCCAACCAATTGACAAAAATATCAAAAAAACCAAAAGTGTATTTATTCAAACTCAAAAACACCAACATGGCTGCAATTATCTAAATATGTATTCATAGGACAAAATAGTATGTTAGATTATTTGTTAATCATGTGAATGTAATAATATATATTATATAATTTACCAAATTATATAATAAGAAAATTATAATATTAGAACATACATTATCAAATCATCTATACCTATATAGAAAACAAGAATATAAAGATTGATAGAAGGAGTATTGGCATTTTTCAAAATTGCTGTAAAGTCCATCTGTTCTACGATTACAAATTCATTCTTTTTGGCAAAGATCTTTACAAAGTCAATTACCTATTTAAGTCATAAAAATCCTTCCATGAGTTTCAAAAAAATACAACTTAAATATTAAAACAAATTCAAAAGATCTCATATAAGGGATATTTTTAAATTGACTATTTATATAATAAAAGAGCTAGCAAAAATAACTATACAATAAGCTTAGTTAATAAAAAATAGAAGCTAAATCAGAAATTAAATCTTAAAAAGTGATAGACTTGTATTTGGGATATTTTTTATTTTATATTAAATATTCAATAATTTTAAGACTATCTTTTTTTTCTTCAACCACTTTAGAAACAACATTGAATCCCTACATTGATAGAGAACAACAAAAATAAGAATCTCAAAATTATTAATTTTATTTGTTTCTTAAATATTATAATGAAGGATATAGAAGTCCATATCTAAATGAAGCAACTAGTGAGGCTTCTATAGCTATTCCAATGGTGGTGAATGCTATTGAAAATCATTTTGCATCCAATATTTGATCCCACATTTTTTTTTATGATTTGCAAGTTATGGCTCTCATATTCTTAAAGTTTAATTTAGCACCATAATATTTTATATTCCAACATGTAATTAAGTATATATAATAGAGAACATTTGAAAAATTCTATTTTACATTCTTTGTATCAAAGTTTTGACAATAATTAAACTTCTTTGGACAAACTATCTCATCTAGGTAATGACACAATTTAAAGCATACTATGAGTGTTTGAAATGGTCTATTGGTAGATTTACTCACTTTTATTTTATTTTTATTTTATTTTTATTTTATTTTTATTTTATTTTTAATTTTTTTAATAATATAATTATTAAATATTATTGGACTATAGTTTATTTATTGCTTTTAACTACTTAAAAAATTTATAAAGAGCAATGCCTATTTTGGAACCCATATAGATCTATTGGAGATAAAACTTAATACTCTAAATTGCAATGAGTGAATTCCTAGAAATTTTTCAAGCTTTATTAATAAACATAATTTCCTATGATATTTAATGATTTTAATCATTATATTGAGATGCCGGAATTAATCACTGAACTCTCATAGACTTATTATAGGATGAATCGAGTGGTTGAGGATGTTACAATGTAATGTTCTTAAGATATTGTGGGATTATTATTTAGAATAATGATTAAAACTAAGCTATTGATCAATTTTCTTAGAATTTAGCAACTAATCTTTATGGAAGGGAAGGAGTTTGCCGGATTCTCTTTATAATTCAATAGATCCATCTTTCAAATTTAACCCCTGAACGATGAGGGATCTTTTTTATTATTTTTATTTTTTACTTTTTCTTGGCCTTTGAGCCTGCAAAGAAGGAATCTATCATTTTTTGAATTCGGGGACTAATTTTTTGCCTCACCGTTAGTTTTTTTTGTTCATTGCTAGCCTATTCACTGAGCAGCCACCTTGGTTGATTGGAAGGGTCGGCTACCTTGTTGGAAGAGGGAGCCAAAAATAAGATTGGGGCCAATTATTTGATGTGAGTTCATGGAATAACAAGAGTTGCTTGCATTCACAATAGTAGTAAGGATTATGGAAGCGATGTGCATATATTATATTGAAGAGTCGGTGTGCTTGCGAGAGCAGACGAGAAGGTGAGGTGATCTTGTGTAGTCATTCTGGAGACCATGTGGTGGCGGAGCATGTTGTGCTTGCAATTCTTTGTGTATGAGGGCGTTGGAGGGTTCTTTTGCACTCCAACTTAGTTGGTTTGGATCTGCATTATTACAAGGGTGCCCAGATGATGAGGCGTTTTTGACGAGGTGGGCTCTAGAGGGATCGTTGCGCAACAAATTTTAATTGTGTGGCAGCGGCCAAACAACCATAAAACTTATTCCACTGTGCTTGCAACGTTTCTTGCATTTCTGCTATTATGTGAAGATTTACGTGTTGTAGTGAGTAAGGCATAATTTTTGGAAGTTTACATGGGTGTTATTAGATAGCTTGCAAGGAGATGAGAATACTTTCTCAAATGAATGACGCTGATTCATTAGTAGTAACAAGCTCGAAGAGCCAAGTCAGATAGGCCAATCCTTATAGGTCATAGAAGAATGCAGAAGACAATGGTCTCTCTTCTTTTTTTTCTGTCTCTTGTTATGTTGTTAGTGTAAAGTGTCGCTTACTTTGAATATTGGAAAATGTGGCTTGTTCAATTACAATGGATTATTCTAGAGCGGTGTGAGTTGTGTCATGATATTAGAAAGTGAGGGATTGATTATCAAGCGAGACTTCAACTAGTAGGATATTTTGTGTATCTAACGCCAGATTGCAACGATGGCAAAGAAGGTAGCAGAGTTTGTGGCTGCAATTGATGTGTATGAAGTCGGTTGAAGTGAAGGCGACAAAGGTCCATGGTTGCGATTGATGTATGTGAAGTCGGTTGAAGTGAAGGCGACGGAGGTCTATGGCTGCGATTGATGTATATGAAGTCAACTAAAATGAACGTGGCGGAGTCCATCACTGCAATTGATGTCTGTGAAGTTGGCTGAAATAAAGGTGGTGGAATTCGTGGCTACAATTGATGTGTGTGAAGTCAATTGAAGTGAAGGTGGCAGAGTTCGGGGTTGGAATTGATGTGGGTGAAGTCGGCTGAAGTGAAGGTGGTGGAGGTCTATGGCTACAATTGATGTATATGAAGTCGACTTAAGTGAAGGCGGTAGAGTCCGTGGTTGTAATTGATGTATATGAAGTTAGCGGCAGAGGTCTATGGCTACAATTGATGTGTGCAAAGTTCAAAAGAAATGAAAGCGGCGATATTGGCAGTTGCAATCAGTGGTACAATATCAGTTGGAGTGAGCGTGACAAAGGTCCACGGCTGCAATCGTTGTATGCAACGTCTGCTGATGTATGGTGACAGTACTAAAAAGAGGCGAAGAAGGTAGTGGAGACCCGTGGCTGCGATCGAGGTGTGTGCGACATTGGCTGAAAAAAGGTGGCGAAGGAGATAGCAGAATGTTCGTGGCTATAATTGAGGTGAACGATGTTGGCTGAAGTAAAGGTGGTAGAGTGTCACAGTTGCAATCAAGGTGCATCGATGTAATAAAGTGAGTGCAGTAAGGTATTAGTATCTTTTAAATTTTGATTCTTGCTGGCAACGATGGAATTGTGCGATACTATTGGTGTGAGGATGGTCTATTTTCTAGTTGGCGATTAGGCTTGGCACTTTTAGTTGTGTATTCCATTTATATTATTTTTTGTGCTAGTCATTGCGATATAAAGGATTCTGCTAATACAAGGAGCAGCTGCAGTCTAGGGACTGCTTGTTGCCATTTGTACCTGCGCATTATAGTTGTTGACCATTATAATTGATGGAGTCTTATAAAATTGATATCAGAAGTTCCATCGAATGTCCATGACACTTGCCAACCACTAATTAAAATTCAACGTCATACTCATATTATAACCATCTTTAATTCAATAATCACTATTCAAATTCTTGTTAACTTCATTTCTCAAAAGATTTTGGAGAATTTTCCATTCATTTGTTGAATTTTGCTTCAATTAATTTTATTCATCCAATGGCATTTTATCTAATTATTATTCATTATTCTATTGATTATTATCATTCATTATTTCTTATTTATTTTATTTAATTATATATTTAAATATCTAATGGTTATTAATTATTTATCTAATTATTCTATTATTCTTTTTATTTTTTTATTTTTTTATTATTTATTTTTTTATTTTTAAAATTTTAATTTAATTTTAAAGATTTTATTTTAGTTAATTTATTTTTATTTTTATTTTTATTTTTTATCCTAAATTTAATTCAATTCATTTTTTTTATTGAATGACCTCATTCAACCTGATTGTAGCCCAATAGAATTAACTAGATAAACTACAACCTAAGATAATTTTTAAAACTTATAATTAAATACTTGAATCAGCAAATTAATAAAGGAGTAATAGACAAAACTTAAATAAAATAATCCAAGAGAATTCAGCTTTTGAACTAGGTGGCCCTTGAATCCTTTAATGAAGAATTTTATTCGAGCTCACATATTTTGGTGTATTTGCCGGAAGCAGATTTTTGTTGGTTCTAATCCATTGCTTGGAAGGCAATTATTTTAAGTGAATATTATTTTGGTATTTAATTTTTTTTTAAAATCATCTTTACCTTTAAAATTCATTACTTGGAGCTTCAAGATACTAGAGTATTAGACAAAGTGCAAAAACTACAATTGTTGGATCTTAAAGCATAATTATTGGTTAGTTATCTTTTCTACTTAAATTCAATTTTAAGATGACGTGCAGTTGGAATTATAGTAGAGATGTTCAAGGTTCTTATTGTTGTAGAATTTTAAATTCTCTCATCACATTAATTCAACTCACTTAAAGATCAATCTGGATATTTGATTGTTTTAATTCTAATATGCATGTAGTGGGTGGTTGAAGGAGAGTGTGAATAATTCTATCATTAAGAAGTTTGCACAGAGCTTAATAATTCAAAAAAAATTATTAAGAAAGTAACAAATAAAATTTAAATAAAATAATCCAATTTAATTCACTACTAAGATAAGGGCATTGGAATTAAAATCTTAGAAGTTTGATTTTTAATTATTGATATTTAAATTGGCTTTGTGGAATTTTTAAGAAAATTTAAATTATTGGAGTCTTAAATTAAGTTTTTTCAAGTTATACCTTAAGGTTGGTGTTTTTATTTTTATTTTTTATTATAATTGGATAGATTCAATAAAATACCTTCTATAATGTGCAATACTTTAATTCTTGTAACCATCCAAATTATTTAGATAATCATTGTCATTAGATTGTCTATTCAAATTGATATTGACATTCACTAATATTATTTTATATTAATTATAATTCTTGTCAATTGGTTGTAGCAGTATATCCTTGTTGAATTAACGTATTGTTAAATTGATCTTTGGAAGTGTGGATGAATTGAAAAAAAAAAAAAAAAAAAAAAAAAAAAAATGATTTTATATGTCAGAGAGGCTAATGCTTAGTACGCAAATTCAAAGAAAGATCATTGTACCTAGGATCCAATCACTTCAATCTACAGTGATTAAAATACCTAGAAGCAATAATCATATTCAACTACTTGAATAGTCAACCTTAGAGTCAAGAACTATTAATTCTGCAAATGCCATGTCTCAAGCATCGGTGCAGCATCCCCAAGTAATTAGGATGGATCAGCAATCTAATCTAGGTGAACAACCAGCTGTCGGATAACAACTTGCAATCCGCATCTTGTCTCAGATTGATCCTATGATCTTGCCTTGAGGATTTCCTATACAGATGCTTTAAAATCTTTGCCTTGTTTCAATCCTTGTAAATTTACCAAGGTTCAATGGATCTAGAGATGAAGATCCAACTGCACATGTAGAATGGTTCATTGAGATGCTAATTATTAATGTAGTGACTAATCAGAATTATTACCTTATCAAGTTCTCTACTACTTTAGAGGATTCTGTATAAAATTGGTATAGGTTTCATCAAGAAAACACCTTTATTTCATGGATAAAACTTCAAGCTACATTTTTGAGACAATTTATTTCACAGATAGGACTACCAAATTTTCTTTTGGCTCTTGCTTATATTTGATAAGGCCTTGATGAGAATATCATGTTATATGTATGAAGGTTCAAGATGGTGAGCATACGATATGTGGATCAAATGTTGACCAATGAGACAATCCATCATTATTTTATTCAAGGGTTTAGCAAAAGCTCTATTATTTGTGAGATCTTAAATAGACAACCTAGAACCTTGGAAGATGCTTGCAGAGCTACATTAGCAATTGAAGTCATTGAGAAGAAAAACCAGAAAATATGGAGGAAAAAATGCACCCCTTTTTTGGAGCTCATTCCTCTTAACCATCATCCTTCGGAGTCACATGAACATAGGTCTATTGGAAGTAAATCAATTCTATTACAACCAATATCCTTTGCAATTTTGCCACCACTTCCAATTCAAATGTTGGCTTTATCCTTAGATGCACAATTTGAAGACTTGAGAATTGAGGTACAAAAGACAAATGAAGGTTTGATAAACAACATTATAAAGACCTTCTAAGCCATGTATGAGCAGATATCATATTTGATGAAAAATCAAATTTCAAATCAACCACCACTTAAGCATGAATCCGGCTCTCATTCTTCAAGAGTTTGATGTACTAATTGTGGCCAAGTAAGTCACTCTGTTCAATTTGGTCCATCCATTGAACTTGGACAACAAGCACCGAACGTTTATCAACCTCTACATATGGTTAGATAACTCCATCAACCACCTTTTGGCAATGTCGTACTGAAATTGCTTACAGTATGTAAAATCTACTCAAAATATATAATATGTGTATAGATTTAAATATATATTAGAATGATTAGTAAAGTAAATTAAAGGGGGTTGGTGTAAGAAAATTTATTTTAGATTTTTACTTAGTTTGGTTATGGCTTTTAAATTATATAGAACCTAAATATTTAGTATAAAGCCTTGAGAGGCAATTGGGGTCCAAAGAAGAAGAATTAAACTACTAAGAGGCCTATTTGGAAGGATGAAGACAAAGTGAGGATGAATGAAGACAAGGGGTGAAGTTCTTCATTCCTATTGGTCAATGGTCATACCCAATAGGCTTTGAGGAGGCTGCTTGCAACAAGAATAAGGGTTTCGGTGACTTCAAGGAGGCCATTGGAAAATTAGAGACTATAGTTAGAAAACTTGTTTTTTAGGCTACAATTTTGGTGTAAAAATTGAGAGATTTGGAGTTTTTATGAGAGAGAAGTAGGCGCTTGAAGTTAAGGTGTGTAATTTGTATCTACTGTCATACTTTTGAGAATTGGAGGAGATATACAGAAGCTTTTGGAGATCGAAAGAAGCGGTTGGAGAGGAGGTTTCAAGATCTACATCTAATAAGGAAGAATTACTTCATTTGGATTTTTAAAAAAGGAGTTATTGGAAGTCAAAGACAGCATATTGAATTCCAAGGCAGTAAGTAGGAAATTTTGTTCTTAGTGATGGATTTTATTATATCTTAAGTTTTTGGACGAATTTTTGTCTAAATATTTCAAAGAAGCTGAATCTTTGTATTAAAAAGCTATACATCAAAGTTTTACAGTATTTGGACATTGGATTTGTGAGATATGAAGAATTTAGTACATAGGTGTTTGTAAACAAGGGTTTGAAACTACTGTTAGGGTTCTTACGATATCTAAAGTTTGATAAATTATCAATAGTTGAAACTTATTATGCTAGTTGTTAAGAGCACATCGGTACTTCATGTAAAATTTTAGTAGATTTGAACGGTTAGATTAAGACTTATAGGTTGATGAAGTTTGGAAAAAATTCCCCTCCTACGGGTGAATGAGGGTTTAGAATATTTTGTTATAGTTTGAGTGTTTTTGTGAAATAAAACTTATGTATTGGATGTAATAGCCCTAAAATAAAGAATTTTATATGAATTTGAGAGTTTTATTATTTTGGATCTTGGTTGAGTATTTAGTTGCAGCCAGAAGCCTAGCACTTTCTTGTGGCAAATTCTCTCTACCATGACAGTGGTAGCACATTCTAGGTACCAAATTCTAATCAATGACAAGGATTAATAAACCCACCTTATAAGACATGTGGTAAGATGCATCCTTTAGGTAAATATTGGATATTGCTTGTATGACGGATATAAGATTTATTCCAATAATTATCTAATTAATATAAATCAATTGAAGTAGGTAAAATAAATTGATTTGATAATATCTGATAGAGAAGCTTTCTAGAAGCTTTATTGACTTGAAATCACCTTTATACATGTCTATAGGTGATTGGTAGGTTAGAAATTTGGTCAACAAGTTAGCCATGTGTCGCACATGTGGATAGCTTGCAGAACAAGCCAAGTACGTGGTCCACATGTGGAAAACTTGTCGTGCAAGTTTGACACATGTTTTGTAAATTAGACACATGTAGGAGGTCCTATAGAATACTACCACGTAGTTTTTAGATAGATAGTATAAATAGAGGCAAGAATGAAGCCTTCTTCATTCTTGTCAACTCCTTTCTTGCTTCTAGTCCAGATTCAAGAGTCTATAGTTTTCTTGTCTTGTAGCAATAGCCATTCTAGTTTCTTTTAATATACTACTTTCTTACTTTTATGTTGTTATTTTTCTTAATAGAAATTTTATATGTTTATTTACTTTCATTGAGTTCTTGTCCTTGACAGCTTGGCATAGTATGTAATAATTGTAGTAGCATCCATCCCTCAGATAGGTGTAGACATTTTGACAAGGTAATCCCTCTCAATTTTCTTGCTAATATTTATCAACAATAAGCAAAAGAGAATCTTAAAAGAATTAGGTTTAATATTTTTGACATGACATCAAAGCCTTCAAATCTTCACTATGACTACCAAAACCATCGATAAAACCATCATTCTCCTATAGGCGTTCAAATTCAAGAGAGTGTAATTTTGCTACCTAATTCAACTAGTCCCCCTAGACCACAAGGCCCATAAGATGTAAAGTTGGTAGATTTGGCTCAATCTAATTCTTCTACCGATTATATAATACAGCATTCTAATCTTGCTCGAATTGATGAGATTGTGTCTTTTAATATTAAAGTAAAAAATGTGCGAGCTATAACAAGAGCTCAAGTAGTTGCAAAGATTGCTAAGCAGCCTATCTTGAAGGAACCACACTTTACTGAATTAGAAGATTCTTCTCATTTCTCTGAACTAGATTATGTCGCCAAAGAAGCAACAAAAATAGCTAAGCCGGCCAAAAAAGAGAAGGAAGTAGATCTCAAGGGAGTATTAGCAAAGGATAAAGAAGATGATAATATCTTCTGATATATAAAAGGAGAAGGCAAGTTTTGGAATACAAGTGACCCAAGGATTAGGTATCATAGAGCTAGAAATCCTATGGAGCCTTATGATTTGTAGACTGACCTTTGTAATATAAGAACTAACATTGCCGTGGCACAACTTATTCTAGTGATTCCTCCTATTAAGAGAGAATTTAAGGAAGACGCTACTATTACCAAAAGGATTAGGAGGACTCATGAATGAGCTATAATAATTGAGCCAAGATTGATGGAAGAAATAGGTCCTGTAAAAATTGAGGTGGAGATCATGGATAAGATCATCTCAAATATATTGGTTGATAGTAAAAAAGGATTGAACATAATGCCATTGTCTACCATGGACAACCTAGGACTTAAGATTATAGGTCCCTTATCTTTTGTGGTTAACCTACAGATCAAAATAGCCAAATTCCGATCAGATAAATCTCCAATTGCAAGGTCTATGTAGAAGGTAATGAATACAACCTTATCTTCCATATCATTCGATTACAAAGTAAAGTCAATGCTTATCCCTTATTGTTTGGATGTAGTTGGTTGCGAATGGTAGGAGCTATCATAGATTAGGGAGGTAAAAATCCCTCTACTGTTTATAATCTGCCTTCTGACTGCATCACAATATCCATCAAGCCTAAGAAATTATTCATCTTTAAGTTGGATACAAATGAATTTGTAGACTTTGAGGGAGAATTGGTTGATATACCTAAAATCATTTCAACAGAATATGTGAACGCTTACCTTGGCCCCTTGAAGTGTTTTGGACCAAGCCTCTATGATTGAGAGGACAATGGTGAGTTTGCTAAGTGGCTTGTACAACCAATGCCATCTGAAGATGATGTAAGTTCCTTGAAATTTTTATTTGGTGAATTAGTGAATGTGCTTAATAACCTTATTGAGGCCTCAAAGCTAAAAAACTTTCCAGATTTAGCAACATTGGTTGATGATATTACTTATGAAGATGTACGCGATGTAAAAATGGATGGCACACAGATTGCTACTTTGGAGATATTAATGAAAAAAGAAGATATCTTGCTACCGCCTTTGCATTTTAATCACACTTCAAATGGATTAAAAGTAGGTCATAATTTACTAATCTATTTCCTTGTATCAAATGATTGGTACCATAGACCTATTAACTCCATTCATGTACTTAATAGTGATTGGAAGAAGATAGATGTATCATTTGAATGGAAAAAAGAACCAAAAGTAATTAAGATTGGATCTCAATTAATCGAGGAGGATATAATTAGATATAAAGAATTGATAATGGAATTTTGAGACATCTTTGCATGGTCATATAAAGACCTCAAGGATATTTCCCTTGAAATGGCTCAGCATACTATTTTATTAATATTGAATTTAAAATCCATTCATCAAAAAGAACAAAGAATGAATCCTAGATTGCAATTAATTGTGAAAGTAGAGTTAGAAAGGCTTTTAGAGGCAGGCTTTATTTGGCCAATGGAGATGACGGATCTGGTATCACCTATGATTTTGGTATAGAAGAAGAATGGCAAATTAAGGGTATGTATTGATTATCTAGCCTTGAACAAATAGATGCAAAAAATCATTTTTTCTTATCTTTTGTTAATGCTATTTTAGATGAAGTAGCTGGCCATGAATTGTTTATGTTTATGGATGGATATTTTGGTTATAACCAAGTATCTATAGCTTCAAAAGACTATCACAAAACGACATTTATAACACTATAAAAAATCTTTATTTATATAGTAATACCTTTTGAGTTGTGTAATAGACCCTCAACATTCCAATGGGTGATGACTTTTATTTTTTCTAACCTCTTGCACAAGACCATGTCAGTGCTTATTGATGATTTCAGCATACAAAGTAACAAGCAAGATCATCTAGAGAAATTATAAGTATATTTTGAGTAATGTTGATGTTATGAAATTACTCTTAATCCTGAATAGATTTACTTAATAGTGGTCCAAGGCGTGTTAGATTATGTGGTCTCTAGTCAGGATAGAGAGCTTGACCCTGAAAAAGCCAAGGTGATAGTAGTACTAACACCACCCATAGATGAGAAGGACATCCAAAAAACTTTAGACCATTTTGGTTGGTATAGAGATGTCATGGAGGATTATGCCTCATCTTTCTTACCATTGACCAATCTTACAAAGAAAGAGGTGAAATTTGAATGGACAATAGAGTACCACAGGAGTTTTGATGAATTGAAGAATAAATTAGCCATGTATCTTTGCTTGAGATCTCCTAATTGGAATTTACTCTTTCATGTCTATTATGATGCTTCTGTTGTAGCAATAGAAAGTATACTATATCAATCTAGTGGAAAGAAAGGTAGAGATAATCTAATTGCATTTGCTAGTAGGCAATTGATATCTATAAAAAATAATTATTCCATTACAGAACGTAAGTGCCTTGTCATGGTATTTAGTGTTAAAAAATTTTGACACTATTTGTTACTAAATCCTATGGTTTTCTTTATGGATTATATGGCCTTGCGATATCTAATGAATAAGCTAGATTTAAGTGGAAGGCTTGCTCGTTGGATTCTCCTCCTTAAAGAATTTCGCTATACCATGGAATACAACTTCTCAAGAAGTTGGTATTGGCCCTATTCATGGTATGAGTCCAACTTCTTCTCAAGGTATATAATACATCATCATGGCCACAAAATATTTGACCAAGTGGATAGAAGCAAAGGCAGTTAAAGAAGACACAGTAAGAATCACTACTATCTTCTTATATGAAAATATCATAATCACGTTTGGATATCCAAAAAATTTAATTAGTGATAGGGATACACATTTCTTAAACAATGCAATAGCAAATTTGACTAAGCTATTCAAAATCAACCACCAAACCTCTATACCCTACTATCCTTAGACTAATGGACATATTGAGAAAATTAACCAAACTCTTGTGCTCAACATATAGAAGCTATGTAATGACGATGGAAGATGTTATTTGATAAACTTGTAAAGTAAAGAACTTTGTTACTAAGAATGTTGGTAATATTATAAGATGGTAGATGCTTTGATTTTTTAGATAAGTTTGATGCATTGGAGATGGGTCCTTTTGTGATCAAAGAAGCTTTTACAAATAATTCTTTACAACTACAAACTTTGGATGGTATCAATTTTCCTACACGTACTAATAGAAGTTAGTATAAAGAATACAAAGTATAACTTTCATGCAGTTAAGGAGAATTTCCAAAAAATTCATGTAATCAGTTCCTATGACTGGAGCAAAGGCCTTGGTTCTTCAAGAACTTTTCATTATTGTGTCGAAGAGTGGAATATATGGATCTTAGGTTCAAATGATAGGCCATGAGCACCTATTTTTATTCCATCATTATCTCTATTCTCTTCTATCTTTCTTTCGGGATAATCTCTTCACTTCATCTTTTTATTGGATCACCTTGCAAAAAAGAAAAAAAAAAGATAAAAAAGGGACAGAAGGCAATTATAGTTCATTCTTCAATTTAAGGACTTAGAAGAAATCAAAATCAAAATAAAATAAAATAAAATAAAACAAAACAAAGTAATAGCAAGCCAAATAATAGAGGATGGTGAGTGATTATAAGTGACAATTTTTCCTGAACTTCAACATTCTAAGATTGCAATTACTTGGTTATATAACGTTGTATTTCAAGCACTCCAGAGTTTAAATCCACTTGTTGACTATTAAAAAATGGCCAACTATTGTAGCAAGGAGGATATATCTAATATATTCTTGAGTAGCAAGGTCAAAATTCATTCTAGTAGAGGAGCTCTATGGTTGAATTATTTTTCATATAGGATCAAATACAGTCTATTAAGAAATATTAGCCTTTCAATTCTTTTTCTATCTTCAAACTAGATCAAACTTGCTGCAATAAGAGAGTAAGGCGGGTTAATCCAAATACGGACATGCGCCATGTCTAGAAAGTGTAGCACATTATCACCTAACTCATTTTTTTTCTATAGATCCAAGCCTATTTTATTAAGGGTGAATAATTTTTCTCTTTTAATTTCAAGGTTGATATAAAATTAATCATTCGTCCAATAGATAAGACACTTATAATAATAAGAGATAATTAAATCCGTTCTACTTGGATAAGTAATCCACGACTAGTTGCCATGTGTAAGTGCTCAAAATGGTCCATTGGTAGATTTGCTCACTTTTATTTTATTTTTATTTTATTTTTTGTTATTTTTTAATTTTTTTAATAATACAGTTATTAAATATTATTGGACTATAGTTTATTTATTGCTTTTAATTACTTAAAAAATTTATAAGAAGCAATGCCTATTCCGGAATTCATATGGATCTATTGGAAATAAAACTTAATACTCTAAATTATAATGAATGAATCCCTAGAAATTTTTCAAGCTTTAGTAAATAAACATAATTTCTTATGGCATTTAATGATTTTAATGATTATATTGAGATGCCAAAATTAATCACTAAACTCTCATAGACTTACCATAGGGTGAGTCGAGTGGTTGAGGATGTTACAATGTAATGTTCTTCTTAAGATATTGTGGGATTATTAATTAGAATAATGATTAAGACTAAGCTATTGATCAATTTTCTTGGAATTTATTAAATAATCTTTTTAGAAGAGAAGGAATTTGTCGGATTCTCTTTTTAATTTAGTAGATCCATCTTTAGAATTAATCTCTGAATGGTAGGGAATCTTCTTTATTATTTTTATTTTTTATTTTTTTTGGCCTTTGACCTGCAAGAAGGGAGTCTATCGTTTTTTGAATTTGGGGGCTAATTTTCTACCTCGTTCAGTCATGATGGATTATTCAGGAGCGGTGTGAGTTGTATCATCGAAGTAGAAAATGAGGAATCAACTATCAGGCAAGACTTTGACCAGCAGGATACTTTACGTGTCTAGCGCCAGATTGCGACAGTGGTGAAGAAAGTAGCAGAGTCTGTGGCTGCGATCAAGGTGTGTACAATGGTGGCGAAGAAGGTAGCAAAGTCCGTGGCTATGATTGATGTCTATGGAGTCGGCAGAAATAAAGGTGGCAGAGGTCCATAGCTGTAATTGATGTGTGTGAAGTTGGTTGAAGTAAAGGTGGCGGTATCACATTGTAAATTAAAACATAGTGTGAAAGATATAAAGGAATGTGTTAAAATAAAAAGATTAAGATTAGAAGAAGAGAGGATGAAAAAGAGAAGGGGTTGTGATTATAACCACATTATCTTGGAGGTTATAATATTTATCACAAGCTCAGGGATGATAGATAGGCCAAACTACTAATTTTCTGCTGAAATTTCCACTAGCAGTATCAAGTCATGAAGCCAAGGATTTCTACAGTGAAGTCAAGTGGATTCAAACCCACGTCAACTCTAAAATAGCTAAGAACTTAACCACACAAGCTTCTTTGACTTGGCAGTGTAGGATGTAGTTCTTTCTTTTTTATCTCTAATCTAATCTTAATTGTTTCTTTCTACTTATTAGATTTTTTTCTATTTTATCTTAGATCTACTTTACCTTTATTCTCTTCTATTTTAGATCTAAACTTAAATGTTGTGGGCTGAAATTAGAAGAGAAGTTGGTAGAAAAATGGTAGTAAGAAGATAGAATAGAAATTTACCTCAAAAAGTGAGATTCCTTCAAATTAATCCAAAAGAAAGGATTGAAGAGGTAGAAAGACATGGCTAAGGTGTCTCTTTGACCAAGGGAAGAAGGAAGATCAGGCCGGGATGACAAGAAGGGGTCGTGAAGAAGAAGAGAGGGGTTTTTTTTGGAGATATAGGGTTTCTTTTTGATAGGCAGTATACGTTTTTGTGTGTAGAAGAAGCTTAGAGAGGATTTTAAATGAAACCTTTTTTGTGGGTTTGTAGTGGACAAGATAAGGAACATATAAAAATAATTTTTATGTCTTTTGGTTAAGTATCAAGGGAGATATGAGTCGTCAAAGTTGCAGGTGTTTAAGACTAGGGCAGTGAGGTTTACTAAATTTCGGGCCTCGGCTCTTGAGAACCATTTGGACTTTAGAGGCAAATTTTGTTGGGATTTTGTTCCTTATAGAGTTTACTACTTTGAATCAAAATCTTAAGTCAATATGATCTTTGAGCAAAGAGTTATGAGTGAAATTGTAACCGGATGTAGGTGAAAAGAGAAATAGAGTGAAAGCAGAATTGGGGTTTGTATGGGCAGAGTGTGTGTGTGGGTTTTTTGGGTATGAATGGAGTTAGGAAATGAATTTGAGTGTGAAATTTGATAGACATGATCTAAGCAAGTTAAGAAAGAGATGAGAGTAAGTTTGATATTCATTTATCTTATGAAAAAAATGTTATGCTCTTTCAAAGTGATAGGGGTCTATCTCTAAGTCAGTGAAGTTTGGGGGAGCATATCTTTGTGATCAAAGTAGCATTTTGAGTAAAATTTATTGGAGTTTGTAGATATATGAGTTTATTAAGTTGTGTAAAAAATTAATTGCTATTGGAGTTATGTTTAAAGAATTATGAGGAAATTTGTAGTCGGATCTAGAGTTGGTAGAAGACAGAATTAAAGGAGAAGGGTAGAGTCTATAACTCTATTTCAAAGAGGAGTTTTGGAGCAAAAATTGGAGGATTTTTACAACATAAAGCAAGAAACAAGCCTACCGAATTTCAATACTTGGGGTTTTGATAATGAGGAGAAATGAAGGTGTGAAGCAAAGGAGGTCCAGAATCAAAGGCAGCATGGAGGGGTTTCTTTGACAATATGGTTCTCTCTAACCACATGAGCTATAATCAAAAAGAGTATGGGGTTTGCTTCCTTACTTCCTTAAGTACTTTGTGTCCAAATTTTGCTTTAATTGATGTGATATCCTAGGATTTATGGGCAAATTTGAGGGCAGGTTTCTAAAGGCAGAATATGTTAGGATTAATAAAGTATGTTTTTATGTAAATTCTTCAATTTTATGAACTTTATGAATCTCATCTTACACTTAAGAAACAAGAGGTACAAAAGACCTAGTGTTTCTTAGAGCTAAGACTCTCACCACGATAGCAGAGTCTGTGGCTACAATTGATGTATGTGAAGTCGGCTGAAGTGAAGGTAGTGGAGTTCGTGGCTGCGATTGATGTATGTGAAGTCAGTTGAAGTGAAGGCGGGGGAGGTCCGTGGCTGCAATTGGTATGTGTGAAGTTAGTTGAAGTAAAAGTAGCTGAGTTTATGGCTGCGATTAATGTGTGTGAAGTCGGCTGAAGTAAAAGTGGTGAAGTCTATGGCTGCGGTTGATGTGTGTAAAGTCAGCTGAAGTAAAAGTGGCAGAGTCCATGACTATGATTGATGTGTGTGAATTCTACTGAAGTCAAGGTGGCGGAGGTCCATAGCTGCGATTGATGTGTGTGAAGTTGGCTGAAGTGAAGGTGGCAGAGTCTGTGGCTACGATTGATTTGTGTGAAGTCGGGTGAAGTAAAAAAAGCGAAGTTCGTGGCTATGATTGATGTGAATAAAGTTGGCTTAAGTAAAAGCAGGGGAGTCCGTGGTTGCAATTGATGTATGTGAAGTTGGTTAAAATGAAAGCAGCGGTGTCGTATTAGGTATTGTCTTGTCCAGGAATGTACAGGGCACTTGGCTGTAGAAGATAAAGTTGTATTTACAAATAATCAAGAAACTCTATAGATTTTACCTATGTATGAGGAATATAATTCAAACTTCAATTCAAAAGTGTTTAAAAACACTCCTCTTAGTAACATCAACCATACATACATCCCAATTTCCTTGTTTCTTTTATAATTAAATAATTTTTTTATTTTTGTTTATAAACCCTAATCCTAATCAGTGAGCTTTGACAAGCTATAACTTTTAATCCAACCGTTCACTTAGTATGAAATTCAGCATATAAATGCTAGTATAAGCCTTCTACATGTTCAAAAAAATTCAACATAATCTAATTTACAAATTTCAAGAAAATGCCCAAAAACCGCACTGATGATACTCGGCCGCCAACTTGAAGATTGATGCAAAAACTCTAGTGGTGATTTCTCCCTCTTCCATTATTAACTTCAGCTCAAACTTGGTATGTAGCTCAAACTATAAGTCTTCTATTACCATGCTAAAATTTATATTGATCCAATTAGTGGATCTTTAGTTATCACAGAAATCCTATCTAATCCTAAACTGCCAACTTCTGATAATCCTTTGTATCAAAGCTCAAATATCTCCTGATTGCATTGTTGAATTAATACAAATTTTTGTATATACTTAGTACACCCAATAATCTAGACAACATCAAATTTTGAACAATAGATACTACACAGATTGCACGAATTAGTCAAGACTACAAGCCATAACTATCTTATATAAAACCCAAAACACCAATACAAACCCTGACTTTCAACAGTAATTGCTAAGTCTTCCAAAATCCTATGATCACAAGCTAAATGTCCTTGGAACAAGCTTCAAGCTGGCTATTCAATTCTAATTGCTGATCTTCAAATGCCCTGAATTCCTACCTTTGGTGGTCATTTATGTGGTTAAAGGTCTAATTTCGACCCTATCTCATATCTGGTAACCCTTGGATATTGATCTAACTTATTTTAAGGATTTTTAAACTTAATTCTATTGTCAACTCAACTTTGGTATCTACCATATTAACTTTTTATTTTTCTTATCCTATTTTCATTAACTTATGGCTTTTTTAAAAGCCGTGAACTAGTTTTTACAACCTAGAAAAAAAAATTTATAACTAAATTTTATCTTTTAGCTATTAGAACAAGAATTAATCTAAGAGGCTTCTATAAATCTTTTCTTAAGTACCTTAAGTTTCTAATAACCTAAGATAACTAAGTATTAAGTAGAATTTATCCTTATTCAAATTTTTCACTATATAAACTTGTTACAACATGTCCTCCACCTCCTCTGAACCTACGCATCCTTCGGTATGCGCCAATGAAGCATATGTCATAATTGGCATTATACCATTTCTTCATTTCTCACACCAAGTTCTTCTTCATCATGTTCATCACTCACTTCCATATAATTATATTCTTCAAAGTCATTGATGTCTTCAATACAATCCTCGACATTTATTTCTCCATCTCATCTTTTGAAAACCTTAACTTGCTTTCCAGCAATAGGTATCTTCAACCTTATACCATCCAATTCTTTCAATGAATATGTGGCATTATCATGAAGTGTTACTACTACATATGGCCCAAACCATCATTTTGAAAACTTTCTTGAGGTATTATGCTGGTTATGTAAACTATTGTTATAAAAAAATATCCAATCACCTTCTTCAATTGCTTTAGGCCTCAACCAATGTTATTTATCAAACCAAGCCTTATTCTTTAGCCTTGCCATTTGTAATCTTTTCAATACCAATTTAACATCTTTTGGTCTTTATTCAAGTTGCTAAATTCTAATAGCCAATAACTCTTCTCTTGTTAATCTCTCTTTCTAAGGTACCATACTCCAAGTTGGCACATGTTCTTCAATCGACATATTAGGTTTTTGACCTGTCATCAGTTCCACTGGCATATATCATGTCACCAAACTATGTGTTGTTCGATCAGCCTATAGTGCATAAGGTAGAAGTCAAGGCCATTCTCTCACTCTTCCATTATAGGCTTTAACCAAGGCTTTTATAATTGGTGGGTGTCTACATTCACTCTTTGCATTCTTCTCTGGATTATAAGTCGTAGTCAATGATAATTTGACTCCACATCTCTTAAAGAATTCATCAGCTTCATATGCATTTAGTTCTCCATGATTTGCAGTGATCTTTCCCATACATCGAAAGTGACAAATAACATCCTCAAGCAAAAACCTACAAATTCTTTCTGTAGACTTCATCCTTAAAGCCCTGCCTTCCATATGATTTGATAAATCTTCATAAGCCAAAACTAAATACCTCATTTGCCATAATCCCATTGGCATAATAACCAAATCCACAACCTATTTAAAATGAATGGCCAAAGGATATGTTAGATGTAAACCATCTTGATGTCGTATATTTGAATACATTTGACAAGTTATATAAGATTCTATAAATAAAATTACATCTCCATATATATTCTTCCACCAATATCATTCGTTCAATTTAGCAAAAGTAGCCCAGATTCCTCTATGCCCTGCCCATAAACTATCATGAAATTTCTTCAATAGTTTTTGTTGACCTTCTTTGGTACATAGTACTTGTCATGGCATTCCAATGTTTATTTTTGGCCTCTTCTATAGAAATCCTCCTTGTAATACAAACTTGTATGCCTTTTTTTTGATTTATCTAAATTTTTCAATTGACCAATTAGCATGCTTGGTTAATGTGCTCAAATAATGTCTAATATCTAATAAATCCCCTTCATAATTTTTTTCTTGAAATGGCCTATTTTCCTTGTTCAATTGTGAAATTGAATAAAATTTTATATCCACATCATCAATATCCTCTATCATCTCATTTTCTCCATCATATCTTGCTCAAGACAATATATCTACTACGGAATTGTCTTTTTCCACAACATGCTTAAATTCCAAATTTAATGACTAGATATAAGCAATCCACCTCAACATTACAATCTCTGGGATTGTACAATTAGTAATCATTCCAAGCAAAGGCAAACAATCTGTTTCAACTACCACTATTGCTCCAATTAAATAATCCTTTTCAGCTTTTATACCTGAAACAACTCCCTATAATTCTCTTTTCACCTGAGAATATGCACGTTGGCATGTATTCAAAACCTTAGCTCCAAATCAAACTGCAAATCTATACTCATTTGAATCATCTTGATCCACAGCCCATCCAATGGCAATTGGATTAGTATCCACTATAAGAATCATTGGTCTATTGCACTTATAATCAATTTTTCTCAATATTGGAGGTGATATTAATAATTTCTTCAATATTTGTATTCCTTTGATATGCTTTTCTTCCCATTTAAAATGATAACCTTTGCGTAATAACTCATACAATGGATTTACTATATGAGCATAGTGAGGAATCCAAATGCAATAGAACACACATGCACCCAAAAACCTATGCATCTTTCTTAAAGAGCTGCAATCTTCTTTTATTCTTATAATTGCATCAACATTGGCTGGATCTAGTTTTCTTCTATAAAATCCACATAAATGTCCAACAATTATAACTTCTCGTACTCCAAATGTAGATTTTATACCCGATAATGTAAGATGAATTTCCTCAAGCCGAGTCAATATCCTTTCACAATCTTATATATGATCAATAACATACTTGCGACACTCCTTCTTATTAAAAGTTTCATCCTTGTCATCTTCTTTACACCCTTTTATAAGAACATCATCTAGAAAAGGCATAGTCTTCTTAGGAATAAAATCCCTCAATACCATGTTCATCCCGTACATCATATGCGCAATTGAGTTGGTAGCACCTTGAGAAAGAGTACACATTCTAACCAATCTAAGTGGTGTTTTCATCATTGTCATGTCTCTACTCTCTTTTGCAAGTTGAAATTGGTCATAGCGTGAATACAAATCACCTATTAAATAGATTGCCTTTTATGTGAATGCTTCAACAAATTCATCTACTATTGGTCCAATTCCTGCATTCCTAATAGTCACTACATTTATTCGCTGCATATTTTAAATAAATCATAATGATCCATTTTTTTTAGGCACTGTAAATCATCAGCTAGAATATGGTGCAAAAGAAGGCTCCAAAATCTTCATCTTCATCTTTTCTTTCAATAATTCCACCAAACTTGGTAAATGCATCCTTGGCATTGGAATTGGCCTCAAATTCCAAAATACATGTGGTATAGTGAAAATGACCATTGAAATTATAATATTGGGATCCATACACCCAATTTCATGAGACACAAAGGCAAATGATTTACCTCATTTTGCTAGCATTTCTTTGAAGCACGCAATTTCTTCTAACAACAAAGAATTATTAGAACCAATCTTCAATTTTTCAAAAGTCTCTTCAGTAAACTTATGCCCTAAATTCCTTGGATTCATTAAATTCTTTTTCTTTGATGCTTCTTCTGCCTATTCTTTATAGTCTTTTGGCAAAGGTCCACCAACGGATTTCACCTTCTTATCTACTGTCTTATATTTTGTTTCAACCATAAACTTTGGTGTTTGAAAAGATTCAATCATATTATAAACTTTTTTTGAATGAATTTGTATAATTTTATCATCGTCACCTGATCCAATAGATGCTATCAATTCCAAAGGATCTTCCAATCTATTTTTTTCATAGATACCAATAATCTTTTCATCATCTTCTAATATTTTTAATCCATATAATTCCTTTTCAATAGCATATAATCTTTTTCTCTTATTTCTTTTTAAATCCTCAATCCTCTTATACATAACACTCTCATTCTCAAGAATGCTAATAAATCCTGTATCAAAGGTACATATATCTTGTGAGAGTATCTTCCCTTCTGTACCTCCATAATCTCGCTTTATAGTGGTACTCCTCAAAAATCCGTAAATTCTTCAACAACTCTTGGCAATGGTTTCTCTCTCAATCTATCTCGATTTACGTTCATGATTTGGAGGAATAGTCAAAAATTGTACTGCCCTTTTTCCATCTTCACTACGAATCCATGTATAAGCCGATCCATCATCAAGTACTTTTGTTTCCATTCGAGTTGTAATAATATACGGTTGTCCCAATATAAGAGGATAAGTTGTTGCATCTTGAATAAAGAAATTTTGTTCTATTGCAACATCACCAATCCGAATCTTCACATTCGGGCAAGCACCATACAACTCACCTCGTGTATTATTAGCTCACCTTATTATCCATCCATACTCCATATCAATTGATCACTTTTGTTTCATATAAAGATTTTTAGACATAAGATTTATTTTTGAATTGTGGTCAATCAAGGCAACAACTAGCTCATCCATATCTCCAATCTTTACTAATGCTTCTATGATTGCTCTAGCCCAATGCTTTTGAATATAATGATTCAAAATTTTTTTTTCCTTATTATTTGGATCATCAAAGCGTACTTTTTGATTGTAACTCCTTCTTCCACTTATTGATTGTTTGCAACAATTATCAATTTCATCTTCTTCATCCTCACATATATGTGCATTAATAGCATGATTTGATCCAACTTCACGCATTAATTTCTTTTTTTGCTTAATATTGTCAATAATGACATCATAGAATTCTTTCTTTGTAATATCCAATATTTTCTTCAAGATAAATTCAACTTTAGCATTGAAGACACATTCTTCAAGTACCTCCTTTAAATCTATTGCTGCTTTAATATCAGAGAGAAGTTAGTAAGCCGTTGACTTATCTTTTTCTCCTAAGTCCTTTGATTTTTTTTTTGAAGATATTGAAGCATCTTTTGTTGGTAATTCTTGTGATGCCATCTCATGAGCCTTATCTCTCTGCGTCTGCCTTTTTGAAGAGTTCCCTTCAGTTGTGATGTTGGAATCTTGTCTTCTCTTTTCTTCTATCAAGGCTTTATGTTGATTTTTAGCAATATAGGCATGTACTAATAAAGCTTCTATAGGATCCTCCCAACCTATAATTCCACAAATTATTGCAACAGTCCTCAATAAAGCTTCTTGTGGCATCTTCTTCTTATGCATTGTGGAAATGGCAGAAGATCAAATCCCACTTAGTTCAATATTTCTAGAAAATTCTTACTTGGCATTATCATCCAGCCTAGTACCATAACTTGCAATTTCCATTACTGCAATCCCATTTGCTGCCAAATAATCCTTAATCAATGCTTTCATACCTCTCTTACCTAAGTTGGTTTGAAAAATATCACTTGCATCTTTTAACGCCACCTTCCCATCTTTCCAAAAAATAATGCTTTGTTTGTCCATTTCATTGAACTCACCACAATCCTTTCGAGAATGAGAATCATCATCATACCAGATGCATCTTTGCACATACCCTTGCTTAAAAGTGGATTTTGGATTCATTGCAGAAGTCTTCTCCTGAAACCTTATAAAATTAATTTGAAGATCTCGCATCCCGCATATAAGTTCTTCAATCTCCATGTCTTCTTTCTTTGATGTAGTTGTTGAAGGTTGAACAATAGGTACTGTCAACCGTGAAGTAGACACTTGAGTTTTAGGTACCTGCACTATTTTTTGGGTACCAGCCTTATTTTTACTCCTTTCTTTTTTTGCTAGCAACCCTATTGCATCCCTGACTTTCTTCCAATTTGTTGTCAATCCTTCATCCTCTTCTTTATCTTCAAGAAAAATCTCCAACCTTTCTTGCAATTCTCCATCTGCTGATTGAAGAAATAACTCAATCTTGTTTGATTCCAAGGTTATCTTTTTTACTTTTGATAATCGAGAATATTGTCTCTCAAACTCCCTTAATAATTTAGTAGCTTACAATTTCTTGTTAGGATGCTCAATCCATTCCAAAAATGATTTCTTAGTGACTCGATCAGAGTCTTCTAAGAAAGACTCATTTCTCAACGTATTAGAGAATCTCTCCCAAAAGCTTCCAAATCGCTCTGTAACTGATTTCACATGTTTTTTTATCTCCAATATTATAGCAAGTTTAAATAATAAAATCATGTCTCTTTTAAAGACTTGATTCAATTCCATTTCTCGCATATAACATCTCAAATACTAAGATATGTCTTTTCCGTCAAACTGGTCAACTTTGTTAATCATTGCTTGCAGTGCTTTGATTGCCAAAGCCTCCTTACGATCCTTATTTTGTTGCTGTTGCAAAATTAATGTAAAGGCTTGAAACATATTTGCAATTTTTAGATCTAGATATATACCTTGTCCACCAGAAGAAGCTCTACTAGAAGATCCACTTGACGCTCCATTTAAAGCTCCATTAATAACTCAAAAATTCACCTTCTTGCTTTCTTGCACCATTAATTCCAAATAACCACAAACAATGGCCAATACCTTCCACCCCAAAATTTCATGTCGGATTCACCACTTATATTGTATTAGGTACTGTCTTGTTCAGGAATGCACAGGGCACTTGGCTGTAGAAGGTAAAGTTGTATTTGCAAATAATCAAGAAACCCTAATAGGTTTTACCTATGTATGAGGAATATAATTCAAACTTCAATTCAAAAGTGTTTAAAAACACTCCTCTTAGTAACATCAACCATACATACATCCCAATTTCCTTGTTTCTTTTATAATTAAATAATTTTTTTATTTTTGTTTATAAACCCTAATCCTAATCAGTGAGCTTTGACAAGCTATAACTTTTAATCCAACCGTTCACTTAGTATGAAATTCAGCATATAAATGCTAGTATAAGCCTTCTACATGTTCAAAAAAATTCAACATAATCTAATTTACAAATTTCAAGAAAATGCCCAAAAACCGCACTGATGATACTCGGCCGCCAACTTGAAGATTGATGCAAAAACTCTAGTGGTGATTTCTCCCTCTTCCATTATTAACTTCAGCTCAAACTTGGTATGTAGCTCAAACTATAAGTCTTCTATTACCATGCTAAAATTTATATTGATCCAATTAGTGGATCTTTAGTTATCACAGAAATCCTATCTAATCCTAAACTGCCAACTTCTGATAATCCTTTGTATCAAAGCTCAAATATCTCCTGATTGCATTGTTGAATTAATACAAATTTTTGTATATACTTAGTACACCCAATAATCTAGACAACATCAAATTTTGAACAATAGATACTACACAGATTGCACGAATTAGTCAAGACTACAAGCCATAACTATCTTATATAAAACCCAAAACACCAATACAAACCCTGACTTTCAACAGTAATTGCTAAGTCTTCCAAAATCCTATGATCACAAGCTAAATGTCCTTGGAACAAGCTTCAAGCTGGCTATTCAATTCTAATTGCTGATCTTCAAATGCCCTGAATTCCTACCTTTGGTGGTCATTTATGTGGTTAAAGGTCTAATTTCGACCCTATCTCATATCTGGTAACCCTTGGATATTGATCTAACTTATTTTAAGGATTTTTAAACTTAATTCTATCGTCAACTCAACCTTGGTATCTACCATATTAACTTTTTATTTTTCTTATCCTATTTTCATTAACTTATGGCTTTTTTAAAAGCCGTGAACTAGTTTTTACAACCTAGAAAAAAAATTTAATAACTAAATTTTATTATTTAGCTATTAGAGCAAGAATTAATCTAAGAGGCTTCTATAAATCTTTTTTTAAGTACCTTAAGTTTCTAATAACCCAAGATAACTAAATATTAAGTAGAATTTATCCTTATTCAAACTTTTCACTATATAAACGTGTTACAACATGACAACAGAGGTTTGTGGCTACAATTGATGTGTGCGAAGTTGGAAGAAGTGAAAGTAGCATGAAGATTTCGGTGAATTTTCCATTCTTCTGTCAAATTTTACTTCAATTAATTTTATTCATCCGGTGATATTTTATCTAATTATTATTCATTATTCTATTGATTATTATAATTTATTATTTTTTATTTATTCCATTTAATTACACATTTAAGTATCTAATGGTTATTTATTATTTATCTAATTAATCTATTATTCTATTTATTTTTTATTTTTTAATTAATTATTTATTTATTTTTAAAATTTTAATTTATTTTTGGAGGTTTTATTTTAGTTAATTTGTTTTTAATTTTATTTTTATTTTTTGTCCTAAATTAAATTTAATCATTCTTTTTACTGATTGGCCTCATTCAACCAGATTCTAGTCCAATAGAATTAATTAGATGAATTACAATCTGAGGTAATTTTTAAAATCTGTAATTAAATATTTAATTCTGCAAATTAATAAGGAAATAACAAATAAAATTTAAATAAAATAATCCAAGAGAAATTAGCTCTTAAACCAGATGGCCTTTAAATCCTTTAATGAAGGATTTTATTTGAATTCACATACATACATAAAAACACATATTTTTAAATTGATTTTTCAACCTTGTATTAAAATTGACCATCATAGAATCCGTAGGTCTCCTCCAACTTGTGCTTTTGACATTATATTTTAGTAAGTGAACAACAAAGCATAAGAAAAGATCAATAGTAGTCAAAGAATAGTATTGTTCTATACTCAGTATCCTCAAGATATGATCAAATCTACATGCACGTGCAAAAAATCAAGTAAAATTGATAATCACACCATCTTCTTCTAAATAAGATCTGCATTATTTATAACTTTTTTAAACATGCTTCATACCTCTTTTAACATAGAAGCAGTAGATTTGGTCATTAATAGCACCAAACACTTTCACAAAAAACTCAAGCATTTGAAAAACTAAATCTAATCTCTATGAGTTAACTATAATTTCTCTCTTGTTGTTTTCACCACATAATTTAAAAAAATATGAGCGTTAATTGAAGATGATAGAGAGAGCTTCAAAATGTTTATTAAATGTGTAAATCATCAAATTTATTTTTTATTATTTTAGAACAAAAAAATAAATTTTGAATACCAAAATTATAATCATGAAGTAAAGATGTTCTTAGAGGATGCTAAATGAAGGAAAATACTATTAGTGAAGAAGAAATAGAGTTGTGGTAAATCTTGGAAGCAATTATCTTAGTTGATTTAATATTTTCTTTTAATTATAAGAATTAGTATTTAATTATTGAGACAAATATCTACATTGGCCTTCTATCTCTATGTATTATTTATTAGAAATATATAAATATTATTTAATAGATAAAAGAAGCATAAAAAAAAAAATTCATATCTTTTTAATTATTTATATAAAAAATAGGATTTTTTATTGATTTAAATTGATTTTATTATTATAAAGAATCACCAAGATAAAATAAGATAGTCTTAAATTGATATTATTATTCTAAAAATATTATAGAAATTTTAAAAAAAATTTAAAATTTTTTTTGGAATTTTTAGAATAATTTTGAAGACTTTGGTAAAAATAAGTTTTACCATCTTGGGAGGTATTACAAGATTTGAAAGCCATACAAGGTTTCTCAAGTTTCTAAGGAGAAGTCAGAAATGCAAAAAAATGAGTTTTATTAGTAGAAAATAGAAGGACCAACATCTAGTGTAGCTCTTATAAAAAGAAAGGTGTACAAATCTCATATGGATTGTAATATCTTTGATGTAGGTAGGAAGATATGGCTAAGGCCTCATGGCCTTTATAAGACACCTTCATACATTACTTGTGAATCTTGGTGAGGTTTGAATTCATAATCTCTTAAGCAAATTATCCTTGAGATAAAAAAATTTCATTTAATATTTTTATTATTTATCTTTAATCTTTAAACTACCATAATTTATTCACAATAACTTGGATTTATATATTTTTTTATCTTTTTAATGATAAAAAAAAATTATCTACTCAAAAATATAACTTTTATTTTTATTTTTATTTTTTATTATGAGAAAACATAATAAATAGACTGTGACTTAGTTTCAAATTATACATTTGCTTGATATTATTTACTTTACTTGTTTTGTGGTTATTCTTCTTATTGTTCTTGCTAATTGCTTTCTTCACTTTACACCACCAATTATAAGTAATTTTTAAGTTAGGTCATCTTGTAATTTGGATTGAAAGATAAATTTTATCCTCACTGAAGGTGAAAAGATCTATAAGTTTGGTATGTTTTAGCTATTTGGTAAGCACTTCTACTAGTAGATCTATCAACATCCATGTAATTTCAAAGATGTAGAGATGAAGGGCTTGTTACAATCTAAGATTGTTACTAATTGTGATTTTCTTGAAGACATTTTAGAGAGTTTAATTAAAGCACAAAAGCTTTGGTAAGGTGCACTTTTAGTCTTGCTTGCAACCATTTTTGCTTCACAAAGATTGTTGTTCAATCTTTCAAAGTACATTGTAAATTGTAAAGGTTTTCAATTCAAAATAAAAATATCAATGTTGAAGATGCCTACTATTACATATGTACACTTTTTGTTCCAAATTTACTTCCAAATCAATATACATATAAAAATTTAAACAACAATTTTTATCCACCAAAGTTCAAATTATATACTAAAATGAGCCAAATACAATATTGTACATAAAAGATGAAAGGGAAGCAATAAAATTCAACATTCTTGCACTCTAATTACAGATGCCACAAGTTCCACTCATCTCTTCATCTCTGTAAAAAAATAATCTACTCTACAAGCATCTTAAACTTGTAATTTTCATCATTATCAAAAACTACTTATACTACTAGTGATGATCATTTTCTAAGTTGGAATACTGCAAATATTATGAAGGTTGTTGTTGCAAAGATAATATTGATTATAAAACAAAGAAATAGAATATATGCCAACTATAAGCTTCATTGGCTGTAATTGCCTTTGCTTGATGAACTAGCACAGCAACAACAATACATCATGGAGAGCATTAAATTCATGACCAGATAAATTTTTATATTTATCAAAAAAAATTGATCTAAAATAAAAATGCATGAGAGGACTTAACATCAACTTTATATGATAAACCTTTATATTTGAAAAATAAATAAAACAATAAAAAATCCAAATTTCAAATTACCTTATCATCCAATAGGATATAAATATATTATTTTTTTATATTTAAAACCAATAATATATTTTTCTACTACCAGTTCTATTTGTGAAGTGGTGTATCTTTTTCAACATATACAACAAATAAAAATATTGAATTAGAATCAAATTCAACAATCAATTGTGAAGACAATAGCATCAACATTTGGATCTAATGTTGATGGATCTGCATTTTGATGTGAAAATAATTAGAACTCTAAAAATTAGCAGACTTAAATAATTTTGTTATTAACTTTAATTAAATAAAGATTTATTTCTAATTTAAAGTAATAATATAAATTTATAAAAAAATAAAAAAAAATAATATAAAATTAATATAATAAAATAATAATATTTAATTTTTATTTAACATGCCAAAGTTATTTGAGTGTCTTTTTTTTTTATTTTTAATTTCAACAATAAATTTGTGGCTTTAGTCATCTTTTCAACATCAACATTATAAAAATATTTTTATTATAAAATTATTTATTTTTAAATATATAATATTGATATAAATCTTATTAAATTTTTTTTAAAATAATATTTTTATTATTAATATGATATTTTAAATTATAATAAAACATCAAGATTTTAATTACAAGTGAATATCAAAAATCACAAAAGTATTTCTTGTACAAGCACTAGATTCAATCTAAATATTAAAATTTAATTTTAATTTTAATTTTGAATCATTATTTTACATAAAAATATATTTTTATTGTAAAAATTAAATAAATATTTTATTTAAAATAATTCATATTTTTTAAAAATTAATAAAATATTAAATAAATTTCATAATATATTGAAGAATTTATAGTTTTTAGAAACACCGTCGTTCTTGTCTCTAAAAATTCTATAGTTGGTTGCATTAATAATTATATTATTACTATTATTTAAAATACTATTCTAAAAATATTAAAGTTATCAATGGATAGTTAAATAATCCATCTTTTATTACTTGAGAAGAGATAGCAAATTTCTTCTATACAAAAGTATAAGAACAAATTACTATTCCTAATTCTATTATATATTATCAAAGATAGCCATAACATCTACTGGAATACAATTTCATCTATTTAAGATTTTTCATCTATAGTTTTTATAAGTCTTATTAATAAATCTTAATTGGTGGATTAATTAAAATTATAACTTTGAATTATTGAAGTATCAAAATATTAAATTTAAAGTTTTTTTTTTTTTTTTTATCATTTAAGTATTTAATAGAATTTAAAAGAGTTTATAAGTTATAAGAGTTTTATTTGAAAAAAATCATAAAAATAAAGTCTTAATAAGTTTCAAGGTAATTATCTTAAGTAATTTTATTTATTTTTTTAATTATAAAAATTATAATTTAGTTATTGAAAATAATCTCTATATTGATCTTCTATCTATATAAATACTTATTAGAAATATGTAAATATTTTTTAATAGATAGAAGAAATATGACAAAAAATTTCATATCTTTTTAGTTATTTATATAAAAAATATAGTTTATAATTGATTTATATTAATTTTTTTATTATAAATAATCAATAAGATAGAATAAAATAGTTTTAAATTGATATTATCATCTTTAAAATATTATAAAATTGTTTAGAATTTATTTAGATTTTATTTAGAATTTTTTAGGAATTTTTAGAATAATTTTGAAGACTTTGATAAAAATGAATTTTACCACCTTTGGAGCCATTATAAAGAAATGGAGCAAGATTTGAAGGCCATACAAGGTTTTTAGACTAATTGGATATTTTTAAATACTATGACAAAGTCAAAAATATAAAAAAATGAATTCTACTAGTAGAAAATAGGAAGACTAGCAGTTAGTGTAGTCCTTATAGGAAAGGAGGTGCACGAGTTCCATATGGATTGTAGCATCTTGGATGTAAGTAGGATGATAAGACTAAGGCCTTGTGGCCTCTTTAAGATACTCTTATACACTACTTGTGAGCCTTGGTGAAGTTCAAACTCTTGATCTCTTAAACAAGTTATCCTTGAGGTAAAAATTATTCATTGAATTTTTTTATTATTTACCTTCTATCTTTAAATCATCATAATTTATTTATAGTAATTTGGATTTATATACTTTTTATATCATTGAAAAGATAAAAGAATCATCTTATTAAAAATATATTTTTTATTTTTTATTTTTATTTTGTATTTGATAAAAATCTAATGAACAGACTATGACTAGTTTTATGGTGTGCAATAGCTTGATTCCATTTATTTTACTTGTTTTGTATTTGTTCTTCTTTTGTTCTTGCTATTAGCTTCTTTTATTTCAAACAACCAATTATAAGCAACTTTTAATTGTGGCCACTTTATAATTTCAATTGAAGAGTGAATTATTTGGTCATATAAATGGTACATTTGCCGGAAGGTGAATCTTCTAATTGTGTGTATAAATGTAGAGTTAATATGTTGTAATTCACATTTTGCTTGGTTTTTTTGAATAAAAAATTCAAAGTTAGTTTTTATCATTGATAAATGTTCTACATCCCTTTTTTATTAGTGTATAAAGCTTTTCAAATTTTCAAATTATAAGATAGTCAAAAACTTCATTATTGAGCTAAATGTTGATTTGATCTTGGATTTTCATTTCTAAATTTTTATGTATTGCATTTTTTAAGTTGAAACTTTTTGAAGTAGTATACCTTGATGTTAGCTTTTTGAAAAGATATTGTTTGTTCAACTTAGTCTTAATTTGAATTTGTAGTGAATTTTAGACTAGAAAGGCTACCTTGATAATTTCATAAACTCCATGTTTGGAAAGGCATTTCTTAGTGTGTGGTAACTAATTAATAGTGAATTTTTTTGAGTATAAGCACATCAAAGTTAAGATTGTAATAATATAAAATTAAATGATATTAAATCAGAATTGAATTTGTAGCAATTTTTGGAATGGAAAGAAGTTACTATCTTAAATGGAATATAATTGAGGTTAATTATTTCTATCTCTTCAATTATATATATTATTAAATTTATATAATACTTTTAAATTTTTTATTTTAAATTTTATCTTAGTTATATTAAATTATAATAAAAATTTAATATAAATTAAAATTAAAATAAAATTAATTAAAAAATTAAAAAATTAATAATAAAAAAATAAAAATAATATAAAGTAAAATTAGAAAAATAATTAAATTAAATTAAAATTAAAATTAAATTTTTAAACTAAAATAATTATTTTATTCATTAATAAAAATAAAATTTAATTAATATTTTAACTTATTTTCAACTTTTATTTTGACTTTTATTTTATTTTATCTTTATTTTTTATTTTTTTATTTTTATTTTTATTTTTTTATTTATTTTATTATATTTTTTAATCTTATCTTTTATGTTTAATAATTATTATTACTTTAATTTATTAATTATTATTACTTTAATTTATTAATTCAAACCTTAGCTTTTCAATTTATTTGAAATTTAAGACAAAAGCAAAGAAAGAAAAAGACTTGGCAAAATTAGGTGGATTTTAAATTTTGGTTTTTCACTTTATTCAAAATTTTAGGAAAAAAATACAAAATAAAAAAATAAAAAATACGGATAGAAAAAACTTAGTGGATTCTAAAGCTTAGCTTTGTTTTTTTATTTGAAACTTTAGATATATTTAGGAAGGAGCACAATATGACTTGTTATCCTAAAGATAATATTTTAACTATTCTACTATTTTATAGTAAAATCAAATATTAAAATATTCAATTATACATATTAAATTTTTTTCTAATCTATCTCTTTTATTAAAAAGAATTTGGTTGTATTTATAATAGGTGCTTCAATTTTTAGACATTTTGTAGGGAAGTGAAGTCAGATTGATGGCTAGCAAGATTTCTTTTTGCTATTGAACCTCTACTTGTGGGAAGTGATGATCTCCATGAGACATAGTTAATTGTTACAAGTTGCCCTACAAATTGTCTTTTCACTAGAACAGAGCTGCATTAAAAATAACGGAGTTTAACGTGGTTTTTAACACAATTTAATAGGAATTTTAAAGTATCAAAAAAATAACATCATGTCACCTTGGTTATCAACTTTGAGAGGGGCTGAATGGTTCTATTTTAATTGTTTAACAAACATGTTAAATTCTATTTCTTCATGTTAACCTCTCCATCCTCCATTGTACATGTGGAATATTTTTTATCCATGCTCTTTCCAGCATGGCAGATGACCTGGAAAGGGAAGTCCACGCTCGCGTACTAACATGTCTTCCACGTGGAGTGTTCCACGTCACTTTTGACTATTGACTTACGTGGCCATGTCAGATGTCCACCTCATTATTTATGCTGATCTAGTAAAGGGTGATGTGTTAAACTATGTTAAAATTTTCTGTTAAACTATGTTAAAAATTTATGTTAAACTGTGTTAAAAATTTATATTAAACTATATAAAAAATTTGTGTTAAACTGTATTAAAAATTATGTTCAATTATATTAAAGATTTGTGTTAAATTGTGTTAAAATTTGTGTTAAACTATATTAAAAATTTGTGTTAAATTTTGTTAATAATTTATATTAAATTATATTAAATTATATTAAAAATTTGTGATAAAATATCTTAAAAATTTATATTAAATTGTGTTAAAAATTTATGTTAAACATAATGATTTTTGTTAAAATATTATTTCAACATGGTAATCAAGTTATTTATATTTAATATAATTTTAACATATAATAATTGTTGTTCTAATAAAATAACTAACTGAGCTTGAAATTATAACGCACTTATTTAACAGATACTATCAAATATTTAAACATCAAAATTAACAAGAGTTTGCAACTTTAATACCAACAGTTGCATTTATGACAAAACTTGTTTTAACATCAATTGTTGCTTTTGTAACAGCCATGTCCATTGCAAATTCTAATCCGTATGATATTCATGTACAATATTTTAACACAATTGAAAATATTAAGTAAACAAAAAATTATAATAACTATATATGCTAGTATCCTGCATATAATCTACTCTATGTGTGTCTCCCACAATACTTGACCTCTCCGTGTGGTGCCAATTCTTCCAAAAATTGTCCAACCTCTCTTTGTGCTTAATTCCCCTTCTAAAGCTTGGACCTTGTTTTCTTAGGTTGGAAGAACCAATATTCCATTGTCAAATATAACAAGTGCTTATTTCTCTTTATTAACATGTACAAAAATCTGAAAACCAATTATAACTTGGGATATATACCTTTGGTGGGTTTGATGTTGTATCCTTCTTTGAGTTTGCTTTTCCTCAAGTTGCATGTTTTTGTTATAAAAAAAAAAACACCCAGAAAGAACATGAGAGAAGTTACACAATATATTATATAAAATTTGGGCTACTACAGGCCTTCTAAAAAACTATGAAGTACAAATTAATAATTATCAATCAGATATAAACATTGCAGAAGCCTTATCAGATTTTTAGTCTCATCCACCATAGTGTCCTCCTCTGATGTAGAAATGGCCACAAGTTTAGGATCTTAATCACGCACAACCACCAATATAAAATACACACTACAAACACATAGAGTTTGTAATGCTTTTCCATCAATAAAATAATATAAAATAATATAATATAACACAAGATAATATAAATTAATATAATATATAACATAAAATAAATATAAAATAACATAACTTAACGTATTACAATATAACATAATATAACATAATATGACATAAAATAACATAAAATAATATAAAATCATCAATATATCAACCAGATAAGAAAATGTCCCATAACATCCTTTAAGTTCATGATTGGCTTTAAGTCATGCTCGAGAGGAAATAGTAACACCTCAAAATCACAAATTACACTCTTGACCTCCACACCAACATTGCCAATATTCACGGTGTCGTGTTGTGGTTTGGCTACTATGTGAAAAAATTATACATGTATATTTAATATATAATTTATTACATAGCTAAATGAGAGCCATATCAGTGGACTTTTATTGATTAGAAGATGTAGTTAGGTTATTAATTTAGAAGGGATCTATTAAAAGGATTATTATTGAGGTTTATACAACCTTATTTCTATTTTTGATAGTAAATTTGAGATTGATTTTATATTGATAGTAATTTTTGTATATCTTAAGTCACCTATGTTAGACATTGGTGACCTTTATAATCTTAGTTTACTTCTTTTATTTAGTGCTTAAAGCACAAAGTATGTAAATCTTATAAGAAGAAGGATTAGAAAAGGGTTTTTAGTGTAAAAAGGGTAGTTTGGCTATCCATGTGGATGAATAGAGGTGGATGATAGAAATCTCTATTCTATATGGCCAAAAATCATGCCCAATGGGCTTCAAGGAGGCTACCCGAGGGTTTATTAGGAGTTAGGGTTTTTTTTTTGAGAGGAGTCGAACATCAAAGGCTAGGATCATAAGGTTTAGGTTTTTAGATTTGGTTTAGGTGCAAGTTTTGTGTGATTTGCACTTTTTATGAAGAAGTTATAGGCATTCAAAGTTAAGGTGTCAATTTTGGACCTACTGTCACTCTTTTGGATATAACTCGCGCATACAGAGAGCAATCAATGATCAGCAACTACGGTTGGAAAGGACACTATCTTGGCTATATTTTTCATGGACAGCTTGATAAAATCCAAGCTAGGGTGAAAGAGAAATTGGAAGTTGAAGTTAATGCTTACAGACTTAAGGGCAGTAAGTGACCTGCTTACATAGTGGTTACATTTTGAGCAACATCTTATGCAATTTGAAAGATTTTTGGCTCAAAATTTTTAGAAGTGTATAAGTTTATGTCACAAGACTATGTGCAAAATTTTTGTGGCATTAGGATTTTAGGTTTGTGAGATATAAGGAAAATAGTGCTTAGGTGTCTCTGAGCTAGGATTTTAAGTACTTGCTAGAAGTTTTGAGATATCAGACGATCGAAAATGAATTTATGGTTGATTTTTTCTTGTAATGAAACTTAAGAGAATCATCTATACTTTTAAGTAACTTTTATAGAAATTAAATAGTTAGATCAAGAGTTATTTCACACTAAAATTCAGCAAGAAATAAGTCCTTGTGGGTGAATAAAGTTTTGAAGGGTTTTTGTAGAAATTTGAACCTTTTTTGTACAAACTTACATGAATACAAGAGGGTTTATATATATAACTTTTTTTTTGTAAGATTTTTGTATTATTTGTTTTTTTTATTAAGGACAAATTACTTGTTGGATTTTTGACATCAAGTTTCAAATAAACTCTCGACAGCCAGGTACCTAGTGTATTCCCAGATAGAAGACCACGTCATACGACAACGAGCTTGCAATGCATTTTCCCTCCCCCGACTTGGTGTACTTGCCCCCTTGCAACTACAAGGTAAGGATTCTTATCAGTAGGCGGCCCCAATAGATTCACTCTATCTCCAATGGTGAAAGAATTCAGTAGAAGTGACAGAGGCAATTCATTAACCAACAAGTTCTTTTGAGGTTGGGGCACTTCACATGCCACCTATACTTGAGGTAGTACAGACACCTCACAAGTCTTTGATACCTCAGATAGCAATGGCACCTTTAGCATCTCAGGCACCTCAGGCATTGGAGGGACCTCAAGCATTGGAGGCATCTCAAGCACTAACATCATCTGAGATGGCATATTTACCTCACACTACAAAGACATGATAGGTGACGTGGATACCTCACAATTTGAAGGCAAGTTTGATGGCAATACCTATTCATCACATCCAACTGGTGTCACGTCACCGACACACATTGGTGCAATGTCATTGCTCTCTACATGCTCCGAAACTAATGTTATAGTCTCTCCAATCACACTTGTGCCTCTTGAAGCAGAATTCACTGCTTCACTCCCACTACCTGCTAATAAACTACTGCCAAAATGTGTTGAGTGGAGATCTTTCATCATCACTTGCATCGCCTCCAATGTGTGTAGTTGCAACTCCTGGGTTTGCTCCAGCCTATCCAATTGCTTATCTCTTTTGTCAGCCTCATCATATTGAAGTTTCTTCTTTTGTGATAATCGAGCTTGTCGCTCTTATTACTTTATGGCTGCTACCTCCTTGCTAATCTCAGACTCAGTTGGCTCATGTCCCAAGTGGATGCTCTAAAATCAATATCAATTATAAAAGGCTTATCATAAAGAAGTTTTTTTATAGCTGACAATAAATGCAAGAAGCATATTATTTAAGCTATAAAATTGACTTCAACAAATATAATATGAGAAGCATCAAACCTCCCACCAAGCTTATGACAAAAAAATAATTTTGTAATCTATAAAATAATACAAGCAGAATGGCCACAACATCAACAAGATGAACACAATTGCATAGTATGGAAAGAAAATCAAATCCTAAGCAGCTTCAACTTCTAGCAGGAGTTGATACTTTAAATTATTTTTTTACCACAAATACAAGCAAATTGTGCAAAGCAGCATAACAATTCAATAATCGGAACAACGTCAATATTAATTGTATATAAGTGGAATGATAAATTTCATTGGCAATGGATACAACACTTATAACAAGACGTGTCAGTTTTAACGCATTGTTTTAATATGAGTATGAAATTTTAATAGTTTTGTTTAAGATGATTATTAAAATCATATTAAAAATTATTAAAATTTCATATTTCTATTAAAATAGTGCTTTAAAAGGTAAAAATTTAATAGATACTTATAAACTTTAATGATTTTAGGATAACGGGGATAGAAATTTTTTCAAAAATAATCCAATTGGATACAACATCAAAAAGCAAAATGATGCAATGTGTATAGCAGCAAAGGAAAGCTACATGCTACACTGCTGTAGCAATGAAACAACTCAGAAGAATTGAAAAAAAAAATTAAAAAAAATCCAAATTAAAAAAAATAAATAAGATAGTCGGTCCAAGTCTCAAGAAGACCTGAATATCGTAGGAGCATGCCTTCATATACTAAAAAAAATTAATCATCATTAATTTGATTGAAACCAAAAGTACAGAATTTAATCCTCAAAAAATATCCAATCCTCACAAAAAAACGTGAATCAAGAGGTGAATCACTACCTTGCCTAAAAGTTCATATAAAACTAATGAAATCGCAAATCATGCACAAAAAACCAAATAAGAACCATGAGCTTCACTGCCTTGCTAAAAGTTCAAAAAAACAAAAAAAAAAAACAAAAAACAAACAAACAAACAAACTAATGGACATTTGAAACTGTAAATCATGCACAAAAAACCAAACAAAAACCACAAGCTTTGTTGCCTTGCTAAAAGTTCAAAAAAATAAAATTAAAAATAAAATAAAATAAATAATGGACATTTGAAACTGTAAATCATATACAAAAAACCAAATAAGAACTATGAGCTTCATTGCCTTGCTGAAAGTTCATAAAAAAAAATTAAAATTAAAATTTTTAAATTTTTTTTTAAAAAAATGGACGTTTGAAACTATAAATCATGCAACAAAAACCAAATAAGAACCACAAGCTTTGCTGCCTTCTTGAAAGTTCAAAAAAATAAAATTGTAAAAAATAAAAACAAACTAATGGACATTTGACATTTTATGAACATGTCTCAACATTGCCTAATGTATATTAAAATAAATAAGAACCAAGTCTAGCTGAACAAGAATTGAATCAGAACCTCCGTACTACTTTGCACTTAAACAAATGAAACAAATAAAAAATGCATGCTAATTGAACTTGCCCTTACATCACCTCATGCACATAAATTAACAAAAATCAAGTCTAGCTGAACTGAAACTAAAACTTTCATAATAAAACGTCAAAACAATAGAGTTGTGCATAGAAGAAAATTTAATCGATAAAATCTAATTCACGACCTTGTATTAAATTAGCACAAAATCAATAAAACGTTAAAAAATCCATGCTTAATGTATGAACCCGCCCTATCATGGATTGCATTGGGCCATGATAGCTCATCTGGCTAAGTCAGCATTCTATACAACTCTTTTATAAAATTAGAATGCTGAGCAAGGGCTATAATTTTGTAGTACTAACTCTTTCAGAGCCACATTTATAGCCGCCCTCTTTGAGATGGTGGTTATAAACGGCCTTTATGCTATCGTCCACTCCCAAGAAGTTACATGCAAAATTAAGCGCTTACATGTACGACTTCAAAACGTCAAAGTCGATCTTATAAAATGTCAGACAGAGCACAATGGCTTTTGTATCCAAGCTGAATTCTAATATACTGTTCTGGCAAATATCTGGTAACGGAAAAAGGTATCACAAATCTAATACTATGTAATCAACAAAAAAATGCAAAAGAAATGTTACAAGAAGCAAAGGAAGTTTTGCAATAGGAGAGTAGTTGGTTGGTGGCGTCATTCCTCCAAAGGCCGAGAATTGCTCAAAGCTGTAATTGCTTATATCCCACAAGCATTGGTAAGGGCATCGCATTCCCATCTCTACAAGATCCATTGTTGCAGACCCTCTCTTTCGTTCAACTGGGTATTGAGCAAAGAATACCAAAAAGAAGAAAAAAAAAATCAAAAACAAAACCAACCAAATACCTTTCTCACCTTCATCTTTCTATATTCCACTACAAATTCCACATGCAAGTAGTGAGAATTCACTCTCTCTAATCCTAAACTGTCTAAAAAGCGCACATGGTATGAGCACAATCTCACACAAGTAAGTACCTTTCTACAGTACGATTTTTCAGGAAATTAGCATTTTGCACCTTATCACGTAAGCAGAGACAAACGCACATGCAAGACTACTCATGTCACCTCACCTCACCTCACAAGCCATAAAATTCTTCCTCCTCATAGCTAAACAACAAACAATATGACCTTCAGCTAGTACTCTGAGAAATGCTAGTTTAGATGTGTGTGTTTGTCTAGCAATCAAAAGCAAATCATCAATAAACTAATTTCACATGTCAATTTCTTGTAAAGGAATAAACTAATCTTGTGACTCAAAATTGGCAAAATTTATTTCTCAAGAAGATACAAAAATTATTGTTTGCTTCGATGATATCATTTCATTCACAATCTTGATCAGAAAAAGAAACCTAAACCATATGCTTTACCAATGCTGCATAAATTTTTTCACTAGTAGAAGGAAAGAGCAACTAAATGAATCGACTAGAATGGAAGTGCTAATCTAGGATTGGACAAATATCCAGGAGCAATCTATCTCTTGTCCTTAAGCACGCACTAATAAAATTATATCTGACCAAGAAATAGAATTATAGTGCAGGCATAAAGAGAACTCAATGCAACTACGTGTCAGAAAAAATGTACCGCTCGATGCCATCGCCATGGTCCTAGATATAATATGAATCTAACATTGCCTTGTATCATCTAAAAGATAAAAAACAAAATCTTGCTTAAAGATTCTAACCGCAACATTCAATGCTCATCCCAATTGTTGCTCCTTCAAAGTCCTAATTGATATGTACCTAAAAATCCTAAGAAAAAAAAAAGTAGAGTTCATCTACAATTTGACCAACAAAGAAGACAATGTTCGGCATAATGCTAGTGTCACTAAACCGCAAATTTGAGCTCAAGCGCACTGGCTCTAAGAAGCTTATCAATAATGATCCAATTCACTTGACTTTGCAACTGCTTTGGAATAAAAATTAACCAGCTCGCCACGTACCGCAATCCAAATAAACTTCTAATTTAATGCATATGCCAATTATATTTTATTATCATTATTATTCCAATAAATCATTTTCAATCAAGAATTACTTAAAGATAAATTTCCAAGCAAGTTTCCATCACCAATAGCTCTACCAACATTGGCTCTATCAGCATCGATGCCAATGGCTACTACCAACAAATTATCAATCGGCAAAATAATCTAACGCCTCATCTCGAGCAGGTTCAATTGGATGTTGTGACAAAAAAAAAAAAAAAAATCCCCGTGCATTTTTTTGCAAAAAATCAAATAAAATCACCATCAAACCACCATCAAACATCATAAAATTCAACTCAAAAATACCAAGAAAAATGACCATCACCATGACCACGACCGTCTTCCTTGAACTATGATTGCAACAATGATTTCGACCTCGGACCACTACTACTGGAATTGAAATTATGAAGAGATTGGTGTAGCAAGTAGTGTGAGTGAGCTCAAAGCTTGTGAAAAATAATTCATATGAAAAATCCTATACCACAGGTCCTTGGAAACCCTTAGAGCTTGACATACATTTCAAAAATCTCCAAAAATCAGATGCAATTAGCCAAGAGATAGGGTGGCTCAAAGAAACTTATCAACACCAATATAACAGACATGTGTTGTTTCAAAGATGAGTCCCCTCTAGACGGCCTCCCAAGCGTGATGCTCGCCATGTGATCTAATTTTTTTAGAACGATGGGATCCTCCTAAAATTCTTGTAGCTTCTTCCAAATGCGTTTATCAATATCAAGTGGCCTTAGCAAGCCGATGCAAATCTTTTTGTTGAGTTGGTACTTGGATATAGCTACCGATATCTTGTTATTCAACTAGGTCTTTGACAATTCATCGCAAGCTCCGTAGAAATCATACCCATGATGAATTCATTAGAGTAAAATCTTCTTTACAACAAGTATCTGCGTATGCCACCCATGTGAGTATGTTGGATCGAGCTATCTCGCAAAGGCGTGGAGATCCTTTGTTAGATGCAATTCCATCATCCTTAAAGGTGTGTCATTCCGATCTAATGTCATCTATTTTTTTTTTAAATCAACGTTGAAGTTGTCTACAGGGGACCATTTCTTATCGTGGCGTGAACATGTCTGCAACGGTGATCTCAAAAGTAACCTCCGACCACAAACATGATAAGCGCCATCCATACCCTTGGAGCTGCCTCCTCCACCATCATCATCGGAGCCTCCTCTACCAACATCGTCCAAGAGGCAAAACACAAGTAAGTAGAGATCACCAAGGTTGCATACAAGAAAAGTGTGGAATGAGATAACTCTCTCTTCCAATACTTTTTATTTATAAGAAGTGATAGGTGTCTCAGAAGACTTCTTCCACCTTTGACTTTTACACTCATGCTCCTAGGATCCTTTGGCATCTCTCGTGCCACAAGGATATTTAATGATCTTAGGATCCTTTTGTCATCTCTCGTACCTCAAGGATATTTTATGTTTCACGAGGGTATTTTATGCCATGTATTAATTATTCTTACATAGTCTTTAGGATATTCTGTAGTACATACTTTATCCTCTTGACTTTGACTCTTCTCATTTGACCGCATCCTATATCTATGGGATGCCCTTTCTATATGCTAAGAATCAATCTTTGACCATTAGTAACTTATTTAAGATAATATCTTTTACTTGGTAACTTATTCTATTTTTATTATTATTTATTTATCGCAATACTCCCACTATGCTAATTGTCAAAGGCTTTCAAACCTAATTCCTTTGTCAACATATGATGCCTATCCTTCACTAATGCTTTTGTCAACAAATCAGTAAGTATGTCTTCTGTAGTATAATACTTCATGTCTATCACTCCTATTTCAATCTTCTCTCTTATGAAGTGATGTTGAATGTCAATGTACTTGGTTCTTGAATGATGCTTTGGATTCTTTGCAAAAGGAAGGCATCCTTGATTGTCACACTTCATTGGAGTTGCTTCCAATTGCACAAGTCTAATGTCCTCCAAAACTTGTCTCAACCAAATTACTTCCATTGCTCCATGGCTTGCTGCCATGTACTCTGCCTCCATTGTGGACCTTGCAATTGTTGGTTGTCTCCTACAATTTCATGAAATTGCTCCGATTTTAACAAAGAACACATATCCCCTTGTTGATCTTCTATTATTTGCATCTCCTATCCAATCCGCATCACAATAACCATACAAAGTAGTGTTATCACCTCCAAAGCACAATTTGAAGTCTAATGTGCCTTTCAAGTACCTCATGATCCTCTTGATGGTTGCCCAATGGATTGGTCCAGCTTTTGACATGTGTTGACTCACAACACTCACCGCATATGCAAGATCCATCCTTGTGCCAACCATTGCATACATGAGAGAGCCTATTGGTGCCTTGTATGGAACACTTTGCATTTCACCTTCAACAAACTGTTCGTCTGTAAGCTTCATCAACTTCAAATTTACCTCTCAAGGTGTTCCAATGGACTTGCAATCCTCCATGTTGAATCGTTTCAACACTTCTTCAATATACTTCTTTTGGCTCATTGTGATGGTCTTCTTAGCACAATCTCTCACAAATTCTATTCCTAAATAATAGTGAAGCTTTGCCAAATCACTCATCTCATACTCTTTTTCTAATTTTGCTTTTAACCAATCCATCTTTTTCAAGGTATTGGTTATGATGATCAAATCATCAACATAAAGGATAACAATCAATAAGAAATCTTTTGATTGTATCACATAGATGGAATAATGAGCCTCACTCCTTACAAATCCTTCATTCACAAAGAATGTGTCAATCCGTTGATACCATGCCCTTTGTAATTGCTTGAGGCCATACAATGATTTGTTCAACTTACAAACAAGATGTTGCTTGCCTTCTTCAACAAATCCTTGAAGTTGATCCATGTAGATGTCTTCTTCCAACTCTCCATTCGAGAAAGCCGTCTTCACATCCATTTAATGCATTTCCAAGTCCATTGCTGCTCCAATTGCCACAATGATTCTAATAGTGGTGAATTTGGCCACGGGAGCATATGTCTCATTGAAATCAATACCAGCAACTTGTAAATATCCTTTAGCAATTAATCTTGCTTTATATCTCACAACATTGTCCATTGCATCCCTCTTAGTTCTAAATACCTACTTACAACCAATTGAAGATTGATTTGGTGGAAGTTGAATCAATTCCCATGTTCCATTGTCCATGAGAAATTTGTATTCTTCTTCCATGGCCTTCTCCTACTTCATAGCATCTGTGGACTTCATTGCATCACATAAATTCAATGGATCAGCAAGGAGTGCAACATTGGCATGTTCTTCACTTATTTGAGGAAAGATGTGATTCTTCCACCATTCACCAAATGGTCTTCTTTCTCTTATAGGATATCTCCTTTCATTTGAAGAAGATTCACCTCCATGCACTCCATGCACTCTTCCAAATCTCTTTTCTCTTAAACCTTGTGTCTTTTCACTCAAAGATTGGTACTCATCATCATCATCTTCAACATCTTTATTTCCTTCTTTGATAGTCTTAACTATACTAGAGACTTTCTTCTCCATCTTCTTTGGCTCTTCACCTTCATCACCATCTTCATTGCTTTCATCTTCTTGTTTTATTGCTGATATTGAAAATGTATCCACAAATATACCATTATTCCCACTTGGACACATCTCCAAGTATTCACAAGCATTCTTATGCTCTAAAAACTCAACATCATGACCTTTGATGATCTTCTTGGTATCCAAACACATAAGCCTATATGACTTGGTACCTTCACAATATCCAATAAATACACATTTCGTACCTTTTGCATCAAGTTTGAACCTCATACAATCTGGTATCTTTCCATAAGCAATACATCCAAAAGTCCTCATGTGTAAAACACAAGGTTTCTTCCCACTCCAAGCTTCTTGTAGAGTCATTGATGTGAGTGCACTTGTACGACATCTATTCTTTCTGTATACTGCATTTATCATTGCTTACGCCCAATATTCATGCCCAAAGTTTTGAGCATGAAGCATATTCTTTGCTATCTCTACAATGGTTTGATTTGCTCTTTCAGCAATTTCGTGCAAAGTAACCTAGTTTTCTACAAATGAAGCAAGTTTTCATATTGCTTCTTACATTGTCATATTGGTTGGAATAGCTACCTTTGCCTTATCTTGAAAAGAGAGCTAAATCTTTACTTTGATGCTTCTTTTCTTTCCTTTTGGTCACTTCATATTCAAGTCTTGTCATCACATAGTCCATGGTGAGCTCCTTTATCTTGATGGACTCCAATGCCACAATGAGGTAGTTATAGGACTCGGAAAGACTCATGAGCAAGGTCATAACAATATCACCATCTTCTAAAGGCTTGTTAACAATTACAAGTTGGTTTGTAAGAGCCTTTACCTTATTGACGTGAGCCATAAGGTCTTCACCTTCTTCGATCTTGCAAGTGAAGAATTTCCTCTTTGTCTAGAGTATATTGGACAAGTTCTTACTCTCATATATGTTGCAAAGAGTCTTCTATGCTTCCGTTGGTCCTTTGCAAGAGATGATATGAGAAAAGTTGGCTTCATCCAAATTGATGGCAATCATGCCAAAAGCCTTCTTTTCATGTCTTTTGAAGTCCTTTTGCTCCTTTATATCAGCATCTATGCTTAGAAGGTCTTCACTTTCATCTATAATGTCCCAAAGGTCCAAAGATGCCAATAAAAGCTCCATTTTGACCTTCCAATGGTAGAATTTGTTGCCTCTAAACTTCTCAATCACTCTCAAACCTTCACCTTCACTAGAAGCCATGTTTAAGGAGTAGTGTATCAAAAAATATTGAGAAAAGAAGTTTCTATGTGATCAAAATCACCGAAATAATTTTGCACTAGCAAAATCTCAGAATGCCCTGTTATGAATAAAAGAGGGATTTTTCACTCAAAATACTCTTAACTCAATTTCTATAGCTTCTCACAAGTATGTATATTCTCATATACCTTACAATGACGTTCTTTCATTTTTTCAAGTCACTTCCACATCACATACATAAGATATGTGAAACAACTTCACCAACACAAAAGACACTATCAAGGTCTTTCTCAAAGGTCTTATACTCACTATCTAAGGAGTAAAGAACCCACAAAGCAATGTTAGAGATGTATAAGATCAAAATCAGAACCTCTTTATGTCAAAATCCTAACATCAACAAAATCCTATAAGATCTATTCCACACAAAAGCAACAACAAGAAAATAACTTCAACTTACTTGAAAAGGCACAACAAAGTGTGTCTGGACCCATAACCTATTGAAAAAACATAAGAGGAAAAATACAAGTGGCAAAACACAAGTAAGTAGAGATCACCAAGGTTGCATACAAGAGAAGTGTGGAATGAGATAACTCTCTCTTCCAACACCCATTACTTATAGAAGGTGGTTGCTGCCCCAAAGGACTTCTTCCACCTTTGACTTTTACACTCATGCTCCTAGGATCCTTTGTCATCTCTCGTGCCACTTCTTACATAGTCTTTAGGATATTCTTTAGTACATACTTTATCCTCTTGACTTTGACTCTTCTCCTTTGCCTACATCCTATATCCATAGGATGCCCTTTCTATATGCTAAGAGTCAATCTTTCACCATTAATAACTTATCCAAGGTAATATCTTTTACTTCATAACTTATTTTACTTTTATTATTATTTATTTATTGCAACACCTTTAACCACTGTGTCAAACATTAGGAGACGTCCTCACTATGAGAATTTTGTCCTTCTTTGCCTAGCTGCAATGAGTTGTATCTCCCTCTCCACCCGTTGTAGGCTGTAACCAATGCCGTTGGCTCTTCGCTGCAGTACTCCATGACGGTTGGGGCTCCGGTGAAATCCTATGCTCGCGTGCCATTGCTAATGCGCTTCCCGCGTCAAGCGCATTGTTGAGTAGAGAGAATTCACCTTGAAAAAACACTGGGTTTCTAGCTGCTACTAGAATTAGCAAGGAATATGAGAGGAAGTCATATAAATATCTTCTATACTTATATAATATTAGAATATAATCCTTATACAAAAATAGAATATAATCCTTGTATAAAAATAAAATATAATCCTTGTACAAAATAGAGTATAATCCTTGATATAATACTTATATAAAAAAGAATATAATCCTTGGTATAATACTTATACAAATATTTATATAAATATTATAAATAATATTTATAAAATACTTATATAAATATTTGATGTAAATACAAGTATATATATTTGAATAATAAGTATAAACAAAGTATGTACATACTCAAGTATACCTCAAAATACGACCGCATATGAGGAATACAAGTTATACAATAAGCTGAAATTAAATAAATTACTAAAAATTCATCCAAAGATCAAATTAAGTGTTCTTATAGCCTATAAGAAGCCAATAGTTCATTGTAAAACAAATAAAAATTTCACAAATAGATGTCTTATTGTTTAAAAGTTATGGCTAAATGAAAAAGGCACTAAAATTTTTTAGCAAATACAAAGGCAGCAAAGCTCCTCTTCACTTCAGCCTTTTTTGTGGTTTCTTTCCTTCTCCAAATTAGACATGTAATAGCTTTTTAGAAAGCTCACTCTATCATCTAACTTGTCTTAAAATTTCACATGTATACTTCTCAAACTTCAGATTTTATAGCTAGTCGAATCTACTCCTCAAACCCTAGTGATAATTTGCCCTCTTGACACTTCATGGCTCATAAATCTTTCATAGAAGCTTCAAATGCATTGATTTTTGTTTTTGTAGAAAGCTTACATAAGCTACTATAAGCATCTAAAATATTAAAAAGATTGAAAAGATTGTCCAACTTAGGTGGTTAAACAAATTCTCTACCTCTCTTCATTAGATGGCAGCATATCCTTTCCCACTCACAACTTTCTCTTGCTAATTCCAAATGCTATCAGAGATAGCTTGATAGAAAGCTAGTACAATTTTCCACACTCACTACAAATTTCACTAAGAAAGAATTGAAATCAAACTTGCAATGGCAGCTCAAAGTTTCTGCCATCACTTTTTGATAGCAGCAGACCTCACTTCACTAAAACAAGCATAACTTTTTGTTCACAAATCCAATATAAGCAAGTGAGTAGGTTCTAGAATCCTCACAACTCAAAGAACACACTCTCTAAATTTCATTACAAATTATTCTATATCCTCTGAGCTTTCCCTCTCCAAACTTCACTGCTCAAAATTAAAATCCTTCTTCCCAACAAGAAGAGTCTTCTTCCCTTTTCTTCCACATTAGCCTATGACACGCCCACATGCACAGCCAAATCCTATTGGTCAGGCCTTATTCATCCCATACTCTTCTTTCTTACCCCTCACAAAGTCCATGCTATCTCAAAATCAACAAGAAAGATAAAAACAACCTTTACTTTTTTTCTAATTACAAAAGAATCTATCATAGGAGATAAGTAAGGTAGGAACCAAAACAAATAGCCATCTTAATTCACTAATTAAGTGGCTAAAATAAATCCTCTTCTTATAATATCTCCTAAAATAATCTCTAGCACTTACATATATAATAATAATAAATATAAAATATATAGTATTTTACACACTACACGTAAATGTAGTATGATAGTATGTCCAAGGCTTCTTAATCTATTCGCCGGTGATGCAGAGGTGTAGTTGTGACTCGAGTTTGCCCAATGAACTAGGGTTTCTAGCTGAGTGTGGTATAAAAGTTTCATGGCAACTACCTCCCTCGCAAGCGCCTTGTGCCCGTTAACCAGTTTCTGATTTGAACATTCTCCTATGCCTCCTTCTTGTAGGCTTTGAGATCGACAGAAGAACCCACTTGCAAAATAATTCTTGTATTGCTCCATGGCCCTACAAAATCACATACCTTACAATGTGAGTAAGCAATTGAATGAAAATTCAACAAGAGCCTTCCAAACGTAGGCATGGAGCTTGGAATCCTATCATAGTTGTGCCTTAGGTTGTCAAAAAATCAGTGGCCATTTGCTATTTTTTGCTAGATCCGTCTTCTATTTGTCAATATTCATTTTCAGCAGCCTTACTCCTTCATTAATTTCTAGGATCCATGTACATTGGAGGCAAGGAATAGAGAGGAAAGGTGGAAGAAAGGAGCTTGCCTTCACAGAAACGAGATTTGCAAAGGTAGATTGGTCGACAATTTTTTTCAATCTTTTGCTCTAACACAAGGTGGCTGGTAACACAAGAGACGTTGCATTTCTCTTTATCTGTCCTTGTACTGGACATTGGTTGTGATGTTCCAAAGTGTGGCTTGAGTCCTTATCCACGCCTTGTCCTAAGAGTCTATGAATACTCTAACTTAGAGCACTATCTCCGAAGCCCTCTTTCTCGAGTTGTGCGGCCACTTCTATTAGATTTTTCCAAACATTTTGATTTCTCTGATGCTCGTACTCTGCAATTTCTTCCATGATTATGTCTCTTATGATTTTTCAAATACTGTCATCTAGAAATCTAAAGAAGCAAGGTGTGAGCACCTAATAGAGATTTTGTACCAAGTAGTACAATTAGGACTTAGGATTTAGTACATATATTTTGTGAAGTGATGTTAATTTTAACGCATTTGTATTAAAAATTGTATTAAAAATTATATTTAAAACTATTTTTTATAATGCTATTACGTTATTGTTAATATAATATATTGTTAAAAGTAATTATCTAAAATAGTATCACATCAAATTTAATATAAATATCTATTAGAAGTTGTTTTATGTTTAATGTTAATTTCTAAATTTTGAGAATTTTTATATTTTTATTATTTACAATTGCTACTACTTTTAAACTGATCCCACCTCGATTTTTCTATGAAATTTTAACACATGTGAATGAACTGAGATCCTTGCCTTGGCCTACTTGAAAAGGAGGCTTCAATGGATCAGCAGAGAGGAGATTATTTTCCAGAGAGAATTGGAGGTTGCAGGTCGTAGTGAAGTCCCCATTGCAAGTTGGAGTTGCTTGTGCAAATGCTGCCACGATGGTCGACGCTTGTCAATATCAGTTATTACAAAGCATTTAACAAGTTATGGGCGAGACCCTTTTCTCATGAGGTCCATGATCAAAGGTGATCTAAACATAGGTTATCTTGAGGTTGGAAGATGGTGTGTAGCAGCGGACGATGACTTTGATGCATACATACCTGGAGAATTAAATATGCACTCCGATTCTCCAATAAATAAGGCATGGCTTAACATGGATCATCACATTCAATAGCAATTTTTAGATGGAATCTAATTAGGCGAAGAATTGCAAGATGTAAATATAGCTGACAAAGAGATATTTGGACACTGACTTGATGATAATTGAAAGAGTGATGTCCCCTTAAAAAGAAATTTAGACGAGTTGTATGACCATGCATCATAGCCTATTTATCCAATAAGTTTAGTAAGCATGGTTTCATTTGTGGTGGTCTTAATGATCATATGTAGTACACACGGGATAAGCAACACTTTCACCAATAAACTCTTTCATTACTTACACAAAGGATTGCTGCCAGAAGGGAATTTATTACCTAATAGTCACTATGAAGCCAAAAAAATGATAGGCACGCTTGAATTGGAGTATAACATAATCCATGTATGTCCACAAGGTTGTGTAATATTTAGAAGAAATCTTTTGAAGTTGGAAAATTGTCCTATTTGTGGAAAGAGCAGATACTTGGCTCGATCCAAAATATGCCTTAAGAAAGTGAGTGATCATTTTTATTGATTCCTAAGATTCTTAAGATGTATGGGTCACCAGTATTATCAAAGTTAATGAAATGGCATTCACAGAGTGGCGTAGCAACTCCCTTGGAAGAAAACTAGCAAATAAATTCTATTATGGATTCTCTAGCTTGGAATCACATTTCAAGCATCGACGCACACTTCACATTTGAACGATGAAATGTGTGCTTGGGACTCTCATTTGACGGAATGAACCCATTTTCAATGAGAAGTTCAGCTCATTCGACATGGCTAATTCTGATTACCATTTATAACTTGCCTCGATGGCTTGTCACAAAAAAAATTTTCATTTCTTTGGCCATTCTAATTTCTGATAAAGATTCATCTATTGAGAAGAATATTGATGTGTTTCTTGAGCCTTTACTTAAAGAATTGCTCCAATAATAGACTGGCGTACTTGTATTTGATGTTGCGCTGGAGGATGAACTAGCACACTTCATGTTATGTAGATTATTTTTGTAGACAATTTCAAATTTTCTAGCATACGGATTAATTTCAAGTCAATAAATAAAGGATTATAGGGCATGTTTGATGTGTGGACCTAATGTAGTTTCTAAGTTAGTACGAGGTCCAAAAAATATAAAAGTTGTGTATGTGGGCTCAAGACATAGGTTGCATATGCATCATCCTTACCAACAGGACTTATAGTTTGATGGAGAGGTCGAAATGTACTCTGGACCACTAAGACTTACTAGAACTGAGGTGAGGGTGTTTGCAGAGGCATGTGAGCAATATCTAGCTGATAGAAGGATTCCAGATGGACCTGATGATCTAGTGAAGGTGCACAATGTGAAGCGAAAGTCAACATTCTTTCGACTATCATATTGGAAGGTACACATTAGCTATTTTGCTTTCATATTATTATTCTTTTATTGATTTAGTCTACTATAACTTTGTAACTTGCATTGGAAGTGGCCCACAGTAAAGACAACAGTAGTTAACATAATATTTAATAAATTTTAACAAATTTTAACACTTTTTAATAATTTTTAATATGGTTTAAGAAGTGGCTGTTAAATTTTAATGATTTTGTGTTACATCATAATGCTATTGTATTAAATTATAATGCTTTTGTGTTAAATTATAATGTTGTTGTGTTAAATTGACATAATGGTATTGTATTAAAATTTAACGCTTTTGTGTTAAATTGACATATGCTGTTATATTAAATTTTAATATTTTTGTGTTAAATCTTAATGTTGTTGTGTTAAATTTTAAGACTTTCACATTAAACTGGACATTATAATGGCTTGGTTTCCTAGAGTTTTGGTGATATCACAATTTCTACCAGAGTTTAATTTCTAATCAAATATAGGTGAGATTGGTGATTATCTTTTCTATTGAAGATGATTTAATAATTATATGTATTATTTAACAATTATGTTTAGTAAATGCAGATAGTACTCATTAGGCACACATTGCATGTGATGCATCGGAAAAAAATCTATGTGAAAATATTATCAATACTCTTTATGGAATGACCGACTATCCACGTGTGTATCTCGACTTCATGGATATGAGAATTCGGCCAGAGTTGTGGCTTCAATCAGATCCTCATGATGCATCAAAGATAATGATGCTTCTAGCAACCTACACGCTCTCTCTACAAGCAAAGAAAGACATGCTTTGCATTATTGGCAACTTGAAAACTACCACAAGAGTCCTATTCAAAAGCGTGTTTCACATGGAAGGCTGAGATTTCTGAAATCTCACAACTACCATATACTTATGCAACAGGTATTTTTGTTTATTAATTGATTTTATAATTCTGTGACCTAGAATCCATGTTTTTTAGAGAATGATATTGAAGATATAAGAAGTGTTGTCCATGAGCTGAGGAGTCAAGGACAATGAAATAAGTGTGTAGAAAATACAAGTTTGTAATAAATATAGGAAAACCAGAGGTTGATGGTGATTTTATCAAAATTACATAATGAAACATGGATGTCTAGTGAACATGGTATAAAAACACATGTGCAGGTGCTTCCAGTTGCCATATGTGGGCTAAACATGACAGAAATGTACAACAAGCTGTAATAAAAGTAAGTTGCCTATTCCAAAGGCTATATAGGAGGAGTGTTTGTCTTCCAGAAGAAGAGGGGATGCTGGAAGACACAAGCATAGCACTGTGTATGTTGGAGAGACAATTTCCATTGTCGTGTTGCAGCACGTTTATATAGTGAAAGGTATAGATAAGAGTAATTTATATTTAATACTTGATTATCTTAGTTCAATAGGAACTTAAGATACTTAAAAAAAGGGTTATGGAAGCCTCTTAGATTATTTTCTTGTTTTAATAGCTAATAGATAAAAATTAGTTGTTAAAGTTTTCTTCTAGGCTATACAAACTCTATTACTCATTTTGAAAAGTCATAAGTTAATTAGAATAGAATAGAAAAGAAAAATAGTTATTATGGTTGATACTAGGATTAAGTTGAAGATAGGATTAAACTTAAAAATCCTTAAAATTAGTTGAATTGATATCCAAGGAAAGACCAAATATGAGATAGGATCAAAATTGGACCTCTAGGGACAAAAATGACTGCCGAAGGCAAGAGATGGGGACATCTAAAGATCGGCGATTAGAATTGGATAGCTAGCTTAAAAGAGGTTCTATTAGCATTTAGCTTGTAACCATAGGGTTTTAGAAGACTTAGTAATCGCTATTCAAAATCAGGGTTTGTATTGGTGATTTGGGTTTTTATATAAGACAATGATGGCTTGCATTGTTGAGTGATTCATAAAATCTAAGAAGCATCTATAGTTCAAAATTTGATATTGTTTGGATTGTTGGATTTGCTAAGTGTATACAAAAATTTGTATTAATCTAGCAATGAAATCAGGAGATATTTGAGTTTTGATACAAAGGATTGTCGGAAGTTGGCAGTTTAGGATTGGATAGGGTTTTTGTGATAACTAAAGATCCACTAATTGGATCAATGTAATTTTTGGTATGCTAATAGAAGACTTTTAGGTTGAGCTATATACCAAGTTTGAGCTTAAGTTAACGGTGAAAGAAGGAGAAATCACCACTGGAGTTTCTGCATCAATCTTCAAGTTGGCGGCCGAGTGTCATTAGTGCGCTTTTTGGGCGTTTTCTTGCAATCTGTAAGTTGGGCTGGGCTAAATTTTTCTGAGCATGTAAAACGCTTATATTAGCATGTGTGTGAAAAATTTCACACTAAGTGGACAGTTTGATTAAAATTATAGCTTATCAAAGCTCATTGATTAGGATTAGGACTTATAAACAAAAATAAAAATTGCTTAATTATAAAGAAAACGAGGTAATTGGGGTATATATAAGGTTAATTTTACTAAGAGGAGTGTTTTTAAACACTTTTGAATTGAAGCTCGAATTATATTCCTTATACATGGGTGAAACCTATTAGGATTTCTTGAGTATTTGCAAACAATACTTTACCTTCTACAGCCAAGTGCCCGATGCATTCCCAAACGAGACAACACGTAATACGATATTGTTAAATTTTTGCGTGATTATGATCCATTTATTATCCCACCTTATTGAAGAGTTATTTCTTTGTGGCCATGTGCACTTTTGTTGGATGTATTCCATAGAGAGATACATGAAGATGTTAAAAGACTATGTTAGGTCCAATGTAAGGTCGGAGGATTGTATTGCTGAAGCATATAAAATGGAGGAAACGTTTGGTTTTTGCACTGAATATATCCATAGTTTTAGAAGAATATCTAGATGAGTATAGGATGCAAAAGAAGAACAAGACATGTATGATGAGATGTTGGAAGGTAAAGGAGTTTATAGGCCTCTAACACACAGGTTGCAAAAATGGCTCTACAATTTCATAATCAGCAATGCTAGAAATTTGGCTACTATTAAGAGGTAGGTGAATTGAATTGCATTGCCAACACACAAGTTAGCCAACACCATGAAGGACGGTGGTTGTTACCCTGTCAATTGGCATGTTTATTGTTTCTTGATTTTGTGACAAACTAACAGATTTTTATTATGCCAGTGAATATCTCTAGGTGGTGACAGAATGTGGTAAGGCCAGGCGTTTATGGAGAGTCTTAAGGAGAAATCATAGAGTCCGTGAGATAATTTGTTTTCCACTTAAGCTATGGAAGCTTCTACACTTTGGCACATGGTTGCGGAGCAAAGTTGTTGAGCTTGAAGAAAACGAGCTTAGAAATATTTCTAGCACAATAGTAGATTTGTCTAGGCTTCTTGCAATGAATGCCACTAGCTATTGCTCCATGAAGGCATATGGCATGCACCTTCGATGCCACACAGCGGAGCGCAGTAGTACTATAGCATATTCCGGCACTCTAGTTTCTTTTCAAAGCGATGAAGACCAAAGCAAGGATGAGTACATTGGGTGAATTGAGGGGATAGTGGAGTTGAAATACAAGAGGACATGCGTGGTAGTATTAATGTGTTCATAGATAAAGATGAGATGGAGAGACCTACATCCAATAATAAAGTACAACCACTATGGATTCATGCTTGTAAATTTCTCTCCATGTTCTATGATGCCTTTAAGGCCAAATTCATTTGCTTTTCTTATACATGTACAGCAAGTATTTTTTTTCTAAAGATAAAGGAGATTAGAATGTTATAAACAAAATAGACATTAAAAAGAGATGAGGGGAGAGGGTGTATGTATTGGGAGAGGGAGCAGGTGCACTTTCAATGGGCAGTAACGAAGACTATAAAAGATTTGGATTAAACTCAGAGGCACTGATGCTGCATATTCAAGAGAATCATGAAGTCAACATCTCAAAATTTCAAGATAATTCAATGGAGGCAGGAGACAATAATAATTGTGATGATACACAACTTGAAGAGTCTTTAGAGGAGGAACAATGATGAAGGTAAGTGTCATTGGCATTGATTGTATTTCTGCATAAGACATTGTATATTTGACAATAGTCACATTGTGTACATGTTGTTGCGACAAGTTCTATGGAAGTAGTGGATTAATTTTTTTTAATTGCACATTCATCTTTCTATTTTATGTCTTAGACAACTTCATGCTTGTACACGTGATATTCTTGCTATAAGTTTAGGAAAGGATATGGCTTGGTTGATTGTTTTTATTATTTTGTTCTTATTTTTTGTGATTGATACTTACATCGCTATGCACAAGCTGTTGCTACAAATTTACATGAGATGAAAGATTGACTTTGGTGTTATAGATTTGTTGTGTTTTTGCTATTCAATAACTGAATTGTTCTGCACAGACTCGTGCTACAAGATAAGAGGACAAGAGGGGCTGACTTTCACGTTTTTTTTTTTTTTTATTGTCTTCAATTTTAGTGATTGACACTTGCATGGCTATATACCTGCTATTGCTGCAAGGTTCCAAGAGACGAGAGGCTGGCTATGATGTTCAAAATTTTTAATTGTCAATTTTTAATTTTCAAATACATTGAGAAATAGACAGCTATTATATATAACAGCTACATTATTGTGATTGTATATGTTATTTTTAATTTAATAAAAGTAGTGGACTGCAATTTGTTCACGTTTATAATGGAGTAGATTGATGTGGATTTAACTTTATTTTTTGAAGAAAATGTGAGTTAAGGTGGAAATACCACGTCAGAATTGTCATTTAAAGTAGGAACAGAGTATTATAATTCATCCACTGGAGCACTACAAAGCCCTCTGAAAATGTGTTAAATCATAACCAAAATAACACATGTTAAAATAATAGCCAAATATAATACAACAATGATATTATGATGAAGGCGTTTGACGTATACGTTAAATTTAATACATTTTTGTTAAAACCATTTTTTTGTATATCAAAAGTGACACGAATTTGGATAGTTTTTTGGATATTATAGTGATCTCCTGATTTTTAACACAAATTTCTATCACTATAACACAGGTCTGTTCTAGTGTTTAATCGGTCCATCTAATTTTTATCGTAACTACATATTAAAATTTTTAAATTACTTGTATTATCCTTGGCCTTGTTTTTCAATTTCTAATTGTGAAACAAATTCCAACTAATAGATGATTCCGCCATTTTAAGATTGACACAAGATCTTAACTTGATATTTAGTTGAAATACATGCATCACTTGTAAAAAAAAGTTTAATTATTGGATGATATCACTATTTTGAGATTAGCACAAGATTTCATCTTAGCATATAATTAAACCTTGTGCATTATAAATACACAAAAAGAAAGAAGATATTATGTTATTTTACAAAATAAATTAAATATATTATAAGTTTTTTAAATTTATTTTTGTTGATTAATTTAAACTATCTACTAGGTCTTTTCTTACCTTAAGTGAGTAACTTAGAAGCAAAATATTTAATTTTATGCTACCTAAATTTAAGTTTAAAATAGCTTAATTTTTTATCAACCATTGTCGTATTGTAATTGCTTATAATATATAAAATTAAGTCAAAATGTGTAATATGTTCATAGATTCTAATATGTAATAGAATGGTTAGAAAAATAAATTAAAGGGAATTGGTGTAAAAAAATTTATTTTAGATTTTTACTTAATTTGGTTAAGGTGTTTAAATTATGTAGGATCTAAATATTTAGTATAAAGCCTTGAGAGGCGATTGGGATCCAAAGAAGAAGAATTAGACTACTAAGAGGCTTATTTAGAAGGATGAAGGCAAATTGTAGATGAATGAAGGAAAAGGATGAAGTTCTTTATTCTTATTGGTCAATGGTCATATCCAATAGGCTTTGAGGAGGCTACTTACAACAAGAACAAGGATTCTGGCAGCTTCAAGGAAGGTATTCAAAAATCAAAGATAATGGTTAGAAAGCTTATTTTTTGTACTATAATTTTGGTATAAGAATTGAAAGATTTGGAGTTTTTGTGAGGGAGGAGTAGGCACTTGAAATTAAGGTATATAAATAATATCTACTGTCACGCTTTTGAGGATCTAAGGAGTTGTATGAAAAATTTTGGAAATCAAGAGAAGCAATTAGAGAGATGATTTTAAGATCTAAATTTAAAGTGGAAGAATTGCTACATTTGGAATTCTAAAAAATGAGATATTAGGAATTAAAGACAACAGATCAAATTTCAAGGCAGTAAATAGACTGTTTTATTGATAGTGATGTTTTTTTACCATATCTTGAGCTTTTAAACGAATTTTTGTCTAAAACTTTTTAAAAAGGTGAATCTTTGTATTAAAAAGCTATATATTAAAGTTTCATAGCATTTAGACATTTAATTTGTAAGATATAAAGAATTTAATAGACATGTGTTTGTAAATAAGGGTTTGAAGCTACTATTAGAGTTTTTGCAATATCTAAAGATCAATAATAAATCAATAGTCAAAATAAGTTGTGCTAGTTGTTAAAAATATATTGGTATTTTTTGTAAATTTTGAATAGATTTGAACAGTTGGATCAAAAGTTATAGATTATTGAGATTTAGAAAAAATTCCCTTCTTGTAAAGGAATGAGGGTTTTAGAGTATTTGTTATATTTTGAGTGCTTTGAAGAAATAAGACTTATATATTGGATTTAATAGCCCTATGAAGAAATCTTTTATATAAATTTGGAGGTTTTGTTATACTTAGATCTTGGTTGAGTAATTAGTAGCAGCCAAAAGCTGTGCACTTTCTTAAGACAAATTCTCTCTACCCGCTATAATTGGTGCTTTTACTGAGAAAGCCTTGAGGCATTAATTATTCAACAAGCCAAGGTGGGGGATCAAAATCTTGAGTTTGGATTATCAAAAGAAGTGGGTGTCCAAGATTTATTTCAAGCATTTGTTCAATTTATGGATGAGAGGCTATAGGTACAAGAAAATGACAAGAGCACCACAAAAGCCTTATAAGTAGTGGTGGACAAGATTGGAAGGTTTGATGGAAGAAATATCACCAAATTTTTGAAGATATATACATGTGAAATGGAAGTACATCAAGTTTCAGAGTTGAAAATGATCACTACTTTTGATCTGGCAGTGATACCAAAAATTAGAGAGAAGGTGCATAAACTACATGAAGGGATTAGATCATGTATCAAGTTTTAGGAATTATTGAAAGATGAGTTTTTTGAAGAAGATTTAGAGAGGATGATTGTAGAATGGGTAAGAATTTTAGGTTTTACAATACGTAGTTTGTAGGATTAAGAATAGGCAAGAAGTCGATGAATGGCCAGTTTAGAAGGCAAGATGGATGAGGAAGTTGGAAAAAGTAGTTATCATCGGTTATATAGCAGTTAATATAGATGGGGCAGGTATAAATTGATTCAATACGGGGGAGTCGAGGCCAGACTATGATAGTCTTAAGCCGAGGTAAGCTTGGTGCTACCTCTCTCTCTTTTGTTAGGTTGTAGTGGAAGATCCGGATTCCATTCCGAAGGGTTGTAATATGTCAATGATGAAGTACAGTAATAAAACAGCTATGTTAATGAAATTTGATTGTAGATGAGAGTGTCATGCCATATTAATTGTGAGAGTTGAGCGGTGAAGGAGAATATTAGAGTAACGATTTTTTTCGAGAGACGTTCTGGGTGAAGAATTATTTCTAGTGATTGGAGAGAGAAGCGGGTATATGCAGTCTATGGAAATGGTGCGATATTGCCAATTGTTGTTATGAGCTCGGAAGAAGACAGAAGATTACAGTAGGAGAATAGGTGGAGGATTGTGTCACAAAGTTTATCTTTGGTTGCGGAATAGCAGAACCAGTAGAATGGACGGCAGTATTTTAAAGAAAAGCGTGTACGTGTACATTGGACTCTAATATTCAGTAGGTAGTTAGTTGTGTGACCCTAACAGTTAACTCAATGCGGATAATTTTTTCCTATGTTCAAATCCCTTTTTACAGATTAACTCTAGGTAGTATTGGTAGAGTAAGTGAGACAAACGAGAACAACAATGATCAAAAGTTAATTTCTAGAGTAGATTAAACAAAGATCAGGAAATCAAATGGCTCCAAATGAATTAATCAAGGAATTTGAAACAAAATTTGATTAATTATCAAGGCATGAGAGATAGCTTTTAGAAACTAAAAAGATTGATCTATTCTTGTAAGTAGCTGATGAATAATTAGAAGACAAGTTGCTCTTTTATCTGAGAGATAGGACAACTGAAAGTGAAATTATAAATAATTGAAGGCTAATAAAAGAAATAGAAGGACTTCTGGCTAAACAATAGAAGATCAAGACTTGGGATTATTTATCAAGGTTGGAATCAATACCTACATCTAAAAATCTAGTACTACCTCAAAAAGTGATTAAGACTGTCAAGGATGACACTCTTAAGGAATTAATCAAAGGCATACAAGATTGAAAAGTAAAAATGATTGAATTGAAGAGATCTCAAATATTAAGCTCATCCAAGACATTCAAAGATTTGAAAGGATTTGTGAAAAGATACATGTGATGTGACAATTCAAACTACAAACAAGATAAATGTGATATTTATAAGACTGCAATCAAAGAAGGTATTTTATATTTTAAAGAAGGCAGGATAAGGCTAACAAGTATTGATGAACCTTTAAAAATCAATTTTAGAAAAGGTGGTATGAAAAAGCTCATGGAAGAGCTAACATACAAGAGTGGAACTATATATAAAAGAGAAGCAAAGTCTTATTTTATTACAGTTGAATAAAAAATTATTAAGATTGTTTCTTCACCAACTATGGAAGTCATGATCAAAAGAGCTGAAACTATCAAAAAGATGACTAGATGGGATGATCCAGTTGATGTAATGAGCATCAAAGCATTTTTGGATGAAAATCAATAGCTTGATAATTTATATAATGTAATAGTTGAAAAAAAGAGGACTAGAGCTATTCACGAGGAAGATGTTGTTGAGCCTGCAAGCAAGAGGAAGTTTTTAAAGAACAAAACAGCTTCTCAAGCAACAAAATAAAAAAAGATATTTTTTTTTTGTTCATTCTAGTGATACACCATTATCAAAAGAGTGGTGGGAGCTAATTATCATGAGCTAATTATCGATGTAATAAAGAAGAAGAGGCAAATGACAATTGAAGCTATTATGGTGGACGCATTGAATACTTATGACACTAAAGATGAAGAAGAAGAGATAGGACAAGAATTTGCACAATCTGCATCATTAGAATTTGGAAGCATGGTTGATATGGAGGGCACGGCTCAAATGAATCATACCAAGGATATGAGAAGATATGAAATAAAATGCATATCAATAGAATTTGGCAATGAAAAAAAGATTATATAAGAAGCATGTATTATTAGTTCTTTAAAAAGAAATAGTGATGAGATGGGAAGTGACTATTACTTAGTTCCATATTATGCTAGTATGAGACAAAATAACCTCCCCCTTAATGGAGGAGCTACTATCTCCACAACCGTAATTATAACTTTGGTTCAACCTTCTTAATTGAGTTAATTTCTTCTTAATTGAATAATTGATATGCCATGGTCAAAATTAGATTTAATTATTCAACTACAATTTAATATTGAATTAATAATTCAGATTTATTAATCAATTTTATCACTTATTATTATTATTATGATATTATTATTATTATTATTATTCTTTTAATTTTTTTTTTAAAAAATTAAGAGAATAAAGAAAAAAATAATAATTTTAAATTTTATTTATTCTTTTATTTATTCTTTTATTTATTTTTAAATTAATTTAATTTAATTTGTTTATTTTTTTATTTTTTTATTTTGAAATCGCCTTCTCCTTTTCAGTCACTTTCTTTTCTTTTTATGTTTTCTTTTATTTATTTTCTTTTCTTTTCTTTCCCTTTCCTTCCTTTTACTTTTCTTTTTACTTTCCCTTTACCTCGAATTCATTTCCTTTTACTCAACCAGATTTTAATTGAGCATAACTTCTTCAAAATTAATTCAAATTGAACATTTTCTTCACCTAATCTTATTGGTTTTTTGTGATCTTTGCAATGACCTTCTCAACATATGATTTTGACACTTATAACCACATGCATCAAAGGACCAGTAGCAGATAGTTCACAATTTCCCAATTGTTAAAGTAGTGATGCACCTCCAACCATTTCATTCGCCAATGACAATATCATTCCATTCACAAGGCATACGTGGGAACACATGAACATCAACATGCATGAATGGTTCTACAAAATCATAGAATTGCATGAATAGGTGTCCTACTTGATTGACCTAATTCCAGATAAAATTGGGCAGCGCTTCTGCGCTATCTTTGAAGTCGGAATTTTTGCATACAAGCACGATTGAACGATCAAGCACAGCAACTATCAACCAATATGTCAATCAACCTCACATCAATAGAGAAAAAAAATAAAAATAAAAATAAAAACCTCACATCGCGACACTTCGTAAATCCACCAATCCGCTGCCCTCCTACACACTGCAAGTGCCGCCCAAACACTGATCTCCCAATGACCTTCTACAACTCTCGACTCCTCGAGAGCGTTCTCCACACTGCTCCTCACGCTGCCACTCCAAAACTCTTCTACGAATCACAAGCCGTGCCCCGTACGAAGATCTCTTAACTAGCAGATTATCCAAAACCTTCCTTAACTCTGCAACACCAGCTCCCAAGGGTTCCAGCAGAACCGACCTCCCAGAGCTCTCAACCTTCTAGAGCCTAGACTCTGCTCCGCTCTTTTGCAAAAAACTCTCCCCCACACTGGCTCACCGAACTTCGACTTCTAATCGCACCCTCTTGCCAGTCCTCCACAAAACATACCTTATCACAGTTGACAGCCCCCTCGCAGTCTCCAAACTCTACACAGCCTGCCACCACTCGCCCAGTCGCAGCCTCCGCGTACGCTAATCGCCAGTCTGCCGAGCAGCCTATTCAATAGCAGCGTCGTCCTCCGCCGATCATTCCGCTGACAATCGCCGCCAAAGTTGACAATCCCAGACAGCTAAATCCAAATTGGCCCAAATCGGCCCAAACCAAGCCCACCGGTTCTCAACTGGCAGGCCATGTCAGCTTGGAACCAAAGCCAAATTGGTCTTCATTTGTTTTTTTTGTTTTTTGTTTTTTTAAAAAAAATTTAAGTCCTAAACTCACCCTTATGGGGGATTGTAAGGGCCTTGTTTAAGGGCCTTTCCTACCCCAATTTCACCTAGAAATATTACTCCAAAATATAATTTTTGTAATAAAATTCTCTAATTTTTTATTTAATCAATTTCCATCTTTTTACCATGCTACCTTCAATTTCTCCATTTCTTTCCTAACTTTTATTCTAACCACAATGGAAGCAAAAAGATTTATTTCTATATTTATTTTTCCACAATATCCTGACCAATTAAAAAAAATAATTGACACTAGCCTTAATCAATTATCCAAGGCTTACTACTCCTTAACAAAAACTTTACATTGTGGTAGACTTCAAGATCTTTATTATAAATCTAAAAAGGATCCTCCCTAATTTTCAACAATTCTTTAGCATTTTAATATAGCAATTAAATCACTAAATGCCGCCAAAATTTACCATTTAAAATAATACTTTGATTTAGAGTTTAATGGAAATTTACTACATACAGTACTATAATCCAATATAATTAGAAATTATTAGTAAATTAATGATTTATAATCACTATTAAATTAATTCTATACAAATGATATTTTTTAAGCTACTAATTATTATTTTTATTCTAAATTATAGCTTAAATGAGAGAAATAAGAAAAAAAAAGAATAATAATAAGAAATGGTGCCATTTTTCTTATTAACAACTAGGGCTACTATAGAGACTGTGAGCTAAAAATTTGTTGCCTCATATTAGTTAGCTAAAAAATTTTAAAATATTTAGAAAAGTAGAAGATTTAAAGTTAGAAGGATAAATTAGAGAGTTAATATGACTAATTAATAAAAATAATAGTTGGAGAGGAAAATACAAAAATTAGAAAAAATAAAGAAGTGATAGTCACTATTCCTACATGAAAAAGGGGAGGAGAAATTAAGATTAGTGAATAAAAAGAAGGAAAGGGAAGAAAAAATATGGATCTTGAAATAATTAGAAGTAAAAAAAGTTTATTTAGAATAATAATTATTTTAGAATTAATATTTATATATGGAAATGGGATAGAGAAGGGCCTTAAATTAAGCCCTTGCGATCCTCCATATATAACTTCACACTTGATTGATACAGTGTCATACTGCATTTACGTGCAGTGTATAAAAATATTATATATCTTGTATCTATTGTTATTACATGTGTGAGTGTTAGAGGTTATTTTAGAAGATATTATAAAGAGAAGATTTATTTTAGCTACTTAATTAGTGAATTTAGATGGCTAATTGTTTTGTTCCTACCTTACTTATATCTTAGAATAGATTCTTTTGTAATTAGAAGAAAGGTAAAGGTTGTTTTACCTTTTTTGTTGACATTTGAGGTAGAATGGACCTTGTGAGGGATAAGAAAGAAGAGCATGGGGTGAATAGGGCTTGTCCAATAGGATTTGGCTATCCATGTGGACGTGTCATAGTCTAATATGGAAGGAAAGGGGGATATACTCATCTTGCTAGACCTAGGATTTGGCAATTTTTTGTGGTGAAATTTAGAGAGAGATAGCTCTAAGGAGATAGAAGCGTTTGTGATGAAAATTGAGTTGTGTGTTCTTCAAGTTGTGAAGATTCTAGAATCTACTCACTTTCTTGTATTGGAGTTGTGAAAAAAAAGTTATGTTTGTTTTAGTAGAGTGAGATCTGCTGCTATCAAAAAGTGATGGCAAAAACTTCGATCTGCCATTGCAAGTTTGATTTCGAGTCTTTCTTAGTGAAAAAATTTTAAAAGTGTGGAAAATCATGCTAGCTTTCTATCAAGACATCTCTTGTAGCATTTGGAGTTGGAGAGGAAAAGTTGTGACCTTGAGAGTAGAAAAGGGTGTGCTGCCATCTGAAGAAGAGGGGCAGAGACTTTGTTCAACCACCCAAGTCAGACAATCTCTTTAATCTTTTTGATATTTTAGATGCTTATAGTAGCTTGTATAAGCTTTCCACGAAAACAAAAATCAATACATTTTGAGCTTTAATGAAAGTTTTATAAGTCATAAAGTGTAAAGAGGGCAAAATATTGCTAGGGTTTGAAGAGTAGAATCAACTAGCTATAAAATGTGGAATTTGAGAGGAATGCAAGCGAAATTTTAGAATAAGTTAGATGATAGAGTGAGCTTTCTAAAAAGCTATTGCATATTTAATTTGGAAAAGGGAAGTAATCACAACAAAGGCTGAAGTGAAGAAGAGCTTTGGTGCCTTTACATTTGCTGGGAAATTTTAGTGCCTATTTCTTTTAGCTATAACTTTTAAACGGTAGGACATCTATTTGTGAAATTTTGATATATTTTACAATGAATTATTAACTTTCTATAGACTATAAGCATACTTAATTTGGACTTTGGATGGATTTTTAGTGATTTATTTAATTTCAGCTTGTTGTATAACTTGTATTCCTCATATGCGGTTGTTTTTTGAGGTATACTTGAATATATACACACTTTGCTTATACTTTTTATACAAATGTATATACTTATATTTATATCAAGTATTTATATAAGTATTTTATAGATATTATATATAAAATTTGTATAAGTATTTATACAAGTATTTGTACAAGTATTATAAATAATATTTATATAAGTATTTGTACAAGTATTATACATAATATTTCTAGTAGCAGCTAGGAATCCGGCATTTTCCCAAGGCAAATTCTCTCTACCCGACAACGGTGAGGCATAGGATGACTTCGCAATCTGAAGTCATCCTATGCCAAATGATATCCTATATCTAATAGCGTAGACTTCCCTAATGGCGTAGACTTCACATTACATACAATTCCTAATGGCGTAGACTTCACATTATATTACATATAATGTGAAGTCATATTTTTTATTACATGCAAAAAATAAGAAGAAGGTTATGAGAGGATTTTTTAAGAGGTTGTTGGAAAATAAGTACGGGGAAGTGAGGAGCATCATAGAGCGTGTGGAATTAAGATGATAACTTTATAGGAATAATAGAGGTGGTTTTGATAAGACATGGAATTATTGTGGAATATTGAGGAGTTTAGCTTTATATGAAATAGTCTGACTTCATACTTGATCGACATGGTGAGGCATAGGATGATGATGACCTCGAAAGAGGTAGTTAAGTACAATGGATTGATGAATGCATTTAGGTAGATTGTGGCAAAGCAGGGAATAATGTCGTTGTTGTAGGATGCAAGTGCAAACATATTGTATATAATGGCAAGAGTAGAGGATATTGGTGAATTAGAATTTTGGAGATTGCAAGAGTAGTTAGTCAAGGAATTAGAAGAGATTAGTTACAAAAAGGAAGAGGCTTCCGCACCTCTAATTTAATTTTTTATTAAAATTGAAGAGATGGCAGATATGAAGATTGATAGTTGTGCAAAGAGAGTTGGAAGATGAGCAGATAAAGCGAATGAGAGAAGAAAAAGGACAACGCATAAGAAGGTGGATTATTGGCCAAACGTAGAATAATCTCATCTTTAATAGCAAAGAAAATTGGCAATCAAAAACAATCAAGAGGCACATTGGAAAAGGGTATTGCAAGAGAACAAAGTAGATCTGGCTAAAAATAGAGAAAGAAAATAAATATTAAAGTGTGAAAGCCAATCTGGATGGTGAAACAAAGAGGATTCTGAACTAGATGTCAAATTAGTAACAGCTATCAATAAGCAACAAATGAGGATAAATAAGAGGACAATTGATATATTGTCGATAGTAAAGTTTTATTGGCGGATGTAAAGGAGAGATGGAACTTTACATTCATAATTATGTATAAAGTTCTTTGTCAATATTATTGACATAAGTATTGGTGCAGAGCTGGTTGAATTGAAGAAGAAGTTGTATTAAAAGCTGTGTCAAATTATCAAAGATTAAACATAATATTGGAAGTAGCAGTTGCTATATATACAAGGCAAAATTATAAGATGCCGACATACCGCAGCTAATTCAAAAAGTTGATTTTGAATCTAAAAAGGATTATAATTTATTATAGGAATCAAAAAGTGTGAATACTAGCGATTTGTTGTTAGAAAAGGAGCTGGAATATTTGAAGAGTTGATTGATGAACGAGGTTAAAGCCGATCAATTCAATGAGATAAAAAAGAAATGGATCAATTGCTGAATTATAGTTGAAGATATATCATAGTTGATGGGAATTGGATCAAAACTAGGAAGATATGGAAGAAATGCTAAATGATAATATTGTATGCAATTGATTATTCAGAAAGCAACTTGAAATTTGAATGTTGTTGTCAGAGGTCGTTTGCAATAATCAATGGCAGTAATCAATGGCACTTGAAATGGAGAGACCTACATTTAGGCTGCACCAATGACGGTACATCTTATTATCCATTTTTGTTATCTTTATGTGATTTTTATTCCATTACAGAGAGAAGGATCGCCCTTTATTATTCATAAAATAGGAAGACAAGACAAGTTTTGTACGGATTACAATAGATTAGCAATCTTGCAATAGTTTGATTTAATTGGATGTAATCTTTTGGCCAAATCTTATAAGATTTTTAATTTTCAAGTAGATTTTTAAAATATATATATATATATATATATATATATATATCAAAATTTTTATATAAGAAAGATTGATTTATCGGGTTACAAATGTAATAAAGGTGGTGAGATCTTGCTTACATAAAATGGTGCGTTTGTTAGGAGCCCTCGGTTTTAGAATTTAGAATTAAAAGCTAGGATTAATTGTATTTTTTATTTTTATTTGTTATTTTTTGGCTTTGTGGCAGCCATTGTGGTAGAGGATTGGAATGCTATTGTGTTGTGGTTTGGCTACCATGTGAAAAAATTATTCATGTATATTTAATATATAATTTATTATACAATTAAGTGAAAGCCATAACATTGGAGTTTATTGGTTACAAGATGTATTTAGGTTGGTAGTTTAGAAAGAATCTATCTAAAAAGGTTATTATTGCGGTTTATACAATTTTTTTTTTTTTTTTAATAATAATTCTTGAGCTTAATTTTATATTAATAATAACTTTTATATAATTTAGGTCACCTTTGTTAGACATTGGTGACTCTTAAGATCTTGTTTACTTTTTTTATTTGATATTCAAAGCACATATTTTATAAATCTTTTAAAAAAAAAAGGATTGGAAAGAGATTTTTAATATAAAAGAGGATAGTTAGGCCATCCATGTGAATGAATGGAGATGGATGATAGAAATTTCTATTCTTATTGGCCAAAAATCATGCCCAATGGGCTTTAAGGAGGCTGCCCGAGGATTTCTTAGAAATTAGAATTTATTTTTTGAAGGGAGTCAAATATTAGAGGCTAGGGCTAGCAAGTTTGGATTTTTGGATATGATTTTGATACAAATCTTGTATGATTTGAATTTTTATGAAGGAGATATAGGCATTCAAAGTTAGAATATTAAAATTATATCTACTATCACTCTTTTGAGCATAATTCATGCATACAGAGAGGAATAGAAGATCAGCGACTAGGGTTCGAAAGATCACTTTTTTGGCTACACTTTTTATGTATAGCTTAATGAAATCCAAGCTAAGATAAAGGATATAGTTAGAATTGAAGTCAGAGCTTGTAACCTAATGGTAATAAGTGACACCGCTTGACTATTGGTTATATATTAAGCTATATCTCAGGCAATTTGATAGATTTTTGGCTCAAAATTTTTAGAAGTGTATATGTCTATGTCACAAGACTATATAAAAAAGTTTTATTATATTAGAATTTTGGATTTGTAAGATATAAAGAAAATAGTGCTTGGGTGTCTCTGAGCTAGGATTTTTAGCACTTGCTAGGATTTTTGAGATACTCGACGATCAATAATAAATTTATAATTGATTTTTTTTTGGATGAAACTTTAAAGTATTATCTATACTTTGAATTTTTTTTATAGAAACTGAACGGTTAAATTAAGAATTATTGGATTTTAAAGATCAAGAAAAAATAAGTTTTTGTAGGTGAATAAAGTTTTGATGGATTTTTGTGAAAATTTGAATCTTTTTATACAAACCTACTTAAAATTAGAAAGATTTATCAATAAAAATTATCTTTTGTAATATCATTGTGTTATTTATCTTTTTTGCCAAAGACAAATGACTTTCTAAACTTTTGTCAATATTTTTCAAGTAAATTCTCCTCAGCCAAGTATTATCAAGGATATGCTTTTTAGAACCTTTTAAAATATTATAGAAGATTCTTAGAATTCTTTAGAACCTTCTAGAATCTTCTAACATCTTCCAAGTAGATAGAAGTTGCTTAAAAAGCTTCCTAGTTAATAGAAGTTGCTTGAAAAGCTTCCTAGTTGGTAGAAGTTACTTGAAAAGCTTCCTAGTTAGTAGAAGTTACTTGAGAAGCTTCCTAGATAGGAGTATATATTGGAGTTGAGGTTGAAGAGTTCTTCAATCTTGATAACACATCTCTTAGAGCTCTAGCTCACCTTTCCAGTATTATTCTTAGATTCATCTGATTAATGTAATTATTGCTAATTCTTCTTGAACTTCTTGTTTAGATTTCTAGTCTATATTTTATGTCTATGACAGTTTGTCGAGATTGATCTTCTATCAATATCAAAGCTTAGTTCTTTGAGGCAGAGAGTGGACTACTCCTCTTTTTGGAGATACTTAAGCGTTCTAAGGATTGTAGATTACTCTCTCTTGGACCGGTACTGATTCTTTCTTCTTTACTAAAGATTGTAGATTACTCTCTCTTGGACCGGTACTGATTCTTTCTTCTTTATTAAGGATTGCTAATAGAGAAGATGTTAATATGGTAGAATCTTTGGAGTCAAAGTTAGATGCAATCATCAATGCCCTTAACGCTCTAGCAGTTAGAACTGCTAAAATTGAAAGAAATTTTGCTAAGCTCCTTGAAGCTACAAGAGTGGGAGTAGCTCAAACTACAGTACAACCACCTCTAGCTAGTGAAGTATTGCCACCTACATCTCAACGTGAGAATTTGATTACACCGCATTATAAAGAGTCTTGGATTACCCTCCCAGAGAAGTTTGATGGTACCCGATCAAAATTTCGTAGTTTTGTATACTAAGTTTGATTGGTAACATTCTTGCAACCGGAATGCTATTTAAACAAGGAGTCACGAGTTGGATTAGTGGAGACATTACTTACTGGACAAGCTTTATCTTGGTTTGCCCTCTTATTTGAGAAAAGATCTTCTATCTTGAGTAATTTTGAGACCTTTCTAGAAGCATTCAAGGAGGCATTTGGAGAGCATGATAAGGCTCGATGGACAACCACCAAGATTCATTCTCTATGTCAAGGATCATGCTCTGTATTTGTTTATGCATCAAACTTCAGACAACTTGCTTCTGATATTAATTGAAGAGAAGAAGCGCTGGTGAGTCAATTTTATTGGAAACTCAGAGATGATGTGAAGGATTTATTGCTATCTCTATCTGACCCTCAAACACTTAATGAAGCAATCAGCCAAGAAATGAAGTGTGACAATCAACTTTTTCAACAATATCAAGACTATTATTCTAGAGCTACACGATATCCATAAGAAAACCAATTCTATTCAACTGCTCCTATCAAGAATATGGGAGCTCAATCTGAAACAGAAGACATGCAAATTGATGCAGTACGTTTCAAGCCCCTCACAGCTAAAGAAAAAAAGCAACGATTTGAGCAAAATTTGTGTTTATATTCTGGAGAGGCAAGGACTGTGCAGCTAAACATCTCAATGCTTCAAATTAATCAAGGTCTTTTTTTCTTAGCTCAACCTTTTCATTGCTTTACAGTACCTTTATTTCTTGGTATTCAAAAACTGCAAACCAATGTTCTATTAGATTCAAGAGTATCTGCTTGTTTTTAGATGAAGAATTTACCAAGCTTCACAAATTTCTCCTTATGAAGAAACCAAAGCCTGTCTATGTAGAAGTCATAGATGGCCGACCTTTGTCTTCTAGCAATGTTACTCATAAAAATTAAACCATTGAAGGTACGTCTTGAAAATCATGAAAGTAACATTGTGTTTAATATTATCAAGTCCTCTTCATGTCCAATCATTTTGGGGTTATCTTGGCTTGATAAATATAATCCATTGATAGATTGGAGGTTGCAAAAAGTGACATTTCAATTAAAACTCTTGAAGGTGGAATCTCCCAAAATAATATCTAGAAATAAACCTTTGCTCATAGGTGCAAGGGCCTTCATGAAGGAAGCCAAGCATAATACACCTCTTATCATCTTTGCGACACCAGCTCAAAAAGATGCAACTCTGACCTTGGTTATTCCAGAGCAATATGAAGAATTCAAGGATGTCTTTGAAAAAAAAAATGTTGATATGCTACCAGAGCATCGGCCATACGATTGTACTATAGATCTCCAAGAGAGAGCACAATTGTTAATTGGCTCAATCTACAATTTATCACAAGATAAGTTCTCAGCATTGAAGGATTACATTGAAGAGAATCTTCCAAAGAACTTCATTCAGCATTCTAAATCTCCAGTATGTGCACCTATCCTCTTTGTGAAAAAGGAAGATGGCTCATTACAAATGTGCGTGGATTATCAAGGCCTGAATAAGATCACTGTGAAGAATCAATATCCATTACCACTAATATCCAGACTCTTGGAGCAACTTCGTGAAGCCAAAATATACACCAAGATAGATCTTTGTAGAGCTTATAATCTTATACAAGTAAAGGCAAGAGATGAATGGAAGACAATATTTTGGACAAGGTATGGATATTTTGAATATAATATCATGTCTTTTGAATTGACCAATGCACCAGCTATATTTTAACATTTGATGAATGATGTTTTCTGAGAGTATTTGGACAAATTTGTTGTTTGTTACCTCGATGACATTTTGATCTATTCTAAGAATGTTCAAGAATATGAGGATCATGTGAAGTTGGTGTTATAAAAACTTCGAGATGCGGGATTATACACCAAGTTAGAAAAATACATATTCTATCAATTCAAGGTGGAATTTCTTAGTTATATTATTTCGGATGAAGGATTGTTGATGGATCAGAAGAAGGTTCAAGCAATAACGGATTGAGCAGTATCAAAGACAATACAAAGCATTATGCAATTTTTTCTTGGATTTGTCAACTTCTATTATATTTTCATCAAGAACTACTCACAAATTGTAGCCCCATTAACGCGGTTGACATCAAAGGACAAGCTCGAGTGGAGTATTTAAGCACAAGAGGGTTTTCAAGAGTTAAAGTCGGCATTTATCACAGCTCCTATCTTGGTATATCTCAACTTTACAAAGGCCTTCTATTTAGAAACAGATGCTTCTGACTTTTAGCTAGGAGCTATATTATCATAGATGGAAAAGGATGATAAACTTCACTTGGTTGCGTTCTACTCAAGGAAGTTTTTGGCAGCAAAAATCAACTATGAAATTCACGATAAGGAATTACTTACGATAGTTGATTCTTTCCAAGAGTGGCATCATTTATTAGAAGGTGCTGTACATTCATTGACTGTATATACAAATCACAAGAATTTGAAGTATTTCACAATAGCTCAAGTTTTGAATTATTGCCAAGCTTGGTGGAATATGTCATTATCTTGATTCGACTTCATCATCACATATCAGCCAAGAAGGAAACAAGGACTATTGGATGCATTATCGAGGAGATTATATCTAGTATCCAAGGCTGGAGATGTAATAGTTGATTAGCAATGTACAACTTTGCTACAACCAAAATAATATCGCCTTCGTACCACCTCAATGATCATACCAATTCATACTAATTTTTTAGAACAAGTCTGTAGAGCATCAGTTGTAGACTCACTAGTCTTAGATGTGAAGCAACGCTTTGACAAGTTCAAGATTGAGGATGGATTGTTATATTTTGAAGATTGACTATATATTCTGGAAGGACCAATTTGACTTCGTATTTTTTAATCTTGACATGACTTTCCGATCGTAAGTCACTTTGGATTCATCAAAACAATAGAGCTTATTTCTCAAGACTTTTGATGGCCTCAAATGTCGAAGGTAGTGAAGAACTTTGTGTTATCATGTGACCTTTGTTCAAGATCAAAGAATCCTGGACATTGCCTTTACGCATTTTTACAACCTCTGCCAATTCCAAAGCGACCGTGGTCTTCATTATCTATGAACTTCATTATAGATTTGCCACCTTCTGCAATATTTGATACTATCTACATGGTAGTAGATTGGTTTACGAAGATAATACATTTTTTTTGATGCAAAAAGATAACTTTTGGTGAAGAAACAACAAGATTGTTTATAGACAATATATATCGGTATCATCGTTTAGTAGATGACATTATTTCAAATTGAGGGCCTCAATTTATGTTGAAGTTTTGGAGGTCACTTTTTGACATACTGAGGATAGATATTAAACTTTCTTTTTCCTTCCATCCTCAAATCGATGGTCTAACAAAGTGAGTCAACCAAGTCTTAAATACATAGTATATATAAAGACAAGAATGAAGCCTTCTTCACTCTTATTAACATCTTTCTTGTTCTTAGTTTTATTTCAAGAGTCTCTAGTCTTCTTATCTTTGATAATAGTCATTCTAGTTTTAATATTATTCCATCTTCAAGTGATTTTGAGTAATACAAGAATATATTTTGTTCCTTTATGATTCATATCCTTATGCTTGACAATATGACAAGAATGAAGATTCATTGTTCTTATTTTGTATTTAATAAGTGAGTCAATTATCTCACTTCTATAATTGCGTTTGAAGGTTGTGGACTATCCACCTTTAAACAAATATTTTTTGTTTTCTAACCTTGATTTTTACTTTGAAAGAAAATAGGTCACCCCTCTCTTTAGAGATTTTTATTTAATATTAGAGGTTGCAGATTATCTTCTTCTAATTTGAATTGTGGAGTTATTAAGTTATCTAAGATGAAAGGAAAGATCATAGATGCTATACTTAATAAAAATAAAAATAAATTTGTAACTATTGCAAATCTTCAAAAACTTGTCAATACTCTTAGGGTGGAGATTTTACAAATAATTCATACCAATCATAGAAGTATTATTCCTACGTCTATGGAAGAAGTCTAGAGCCTATGCCAAGAAGTTATACAATTGAGGGAAGCAAGTAAATCAGCCTCACAAGCAAATTCAAGAAGCCTTGCTTCTATAAACATGAAGGAGGTAAAGATTAATATGCTTGAGAAGTTTAATGGAACAAGATCAAAATTTTGAAGATTTTTGTAACAAGTTAATCTATATTTAAAATTGCATCCTTTCCAATACCCTAATGGATTTATTCAAGTTGGATTCACAAGTATACTTCTATCTAAAAGTGTTATTTTTTTGTTTGTACCCTTCATGAAAAAAGACTTACAGCTTTTTTATAATTTGAATTCATTCCTTAAAATTTTTTTGGCTACATTTGGAGAAAATAATCAAGAGAAGATAGCAAAAATCAAACTCTTATATTTATGACAAAGATCACGATTAGCCACAACATATGTTACAAAATTTCAAAACCTTGCTTGCGATGTAGAATGGAATGACAAAGTCTTTATCAATTAATTTTATTATAGATTAAAAGATAATGTCAAAGATTTCTAACTAACAATGCCAAAAGTGAACTCTTTGGAACAATTTATTATTTAATCTATTACATGCAAAAATCAATTATTTGAAAGGCATTGAGAATATAAATTTGGTTGGAGACAAATAATTCAATGAATGACAACAACTCCTAAGCCAAGTCCAATGCAAATTGATGTGGTATGTTTTAAATCTCTTATTTAATAAAAAAAGATTTGAAATTGTCAAGAGGATTTGTGTTTATATTATGGAGAAGTGAAGCACACTATTCAATATTGTCTAAAGAAACAACGTAATTATAAAATAAGGAGTATGGTTGCTAATAAAGATAATATGTTGAAAAACAAGTTTTTCTAGCTACAGTACAAACCGTGTAGCAAGAATCATATATAATACCTTATAAAGGTATTATTCTCTCTTCAGATCTTTCACCTTATTTTACAATGGATGTAATTTTAGAATCTAAAAATCAAAAAATCTTTGCCTTATTAGATTCAAAAGCCTCAATTTATTTCATAAATAAAGATTTTATCAAAAAAACAAAAAAATATCTCTAATCAAAAAAACTAAATCTCTGCCATAGATAGTCATTTGTTATCTTGTAGAGATGTTATTCATAAGATTGTTCCTTTAGATGTAGCAACTAAGGAGCATAATAGCGTAATAATATTTAATATGATTAAATCTCCTTCCAATCCAATTATTTTCAAATTAAATGCACATGGCAGCAATCTATGAATTTAGTAAATGCATCAGCAAAAATTAATACATTTCATCACCAAAATCTATCAAAATCAAGATGAAGAGTCAAGAAAATCTTTCAAAGATCAAAGTATGTTGCAAGCATAATTTGCCGTATCCTAAACTTCTTCAACATATAATTATTACTTCTTGTAGAACTTGTCTTTAGAAAGGGGGGTAATATTATGGATATAAGATTTATTCCAATAGTTATCTAATTAATATGGATAGGTAGAAATACATAAAAGTAGATTAATTTGATAATATCTTTTAGAAAAGCTTTTTAAAAGCTTCATAAATTTGGATTCACCTTTATACATATCTATAGGTGATTGATAGGTTAGAAACTTGGCCAATAAGCTAGCCTTGTATTGCACATGATTGATACCTTATAAAAAAAGCTAAGTACGTAGCATTTATTTCACTGTGAGAGTCCAAAGCCGAAATAAGCTTAATGCTACTTCTTTCTTTTGTGTTAAACTATAGTGGAGAATTTGGAATACATTCCAATTAATTATATCATATAAACTATAAAGTATAATAATAAAATAAAAAATTCAATTCATATGTGGATAAATAAGAAATTATAGTTATTTGATGATTGAGTTAATTATGGCAAATTGACAGCTAAAGATGGAATATATCAATGAAATTTGATTGTGAATGAAAATATTGTAGTGTATTGGCCGTGAGAGTTGAGCAATAAAAGAGAATATTAGAGAGATGATTAGTTTTAGAATGGCTTTTTGGTGAGGGATTATTTCCAATGATTGGAATGTGAAGCGATTGTATATAACTTGTTAAGACAATGCAATATCGCTTGATATTGTTATGAGATTAAACAAAGATAAGAGATTACAATAAGAGAATTATAAGAGATAATGTTACAAAGTGTCTTCTTGATCTCAAGGATGGAAGATATCAGGTTAGCCAAGAATCAAAGACAAGAAATCAGAATCAGAATAACTTCAAAAACAGAGAAAACGGATGGATATGAACAAGAACTAAATCAAGAATAAGAAACTAGATTAATATCAAAACTAGGCAATACTCAGGATTGCTCCAAGACTTGTGTTGGCAAGACTAAGGTACTCTTCAATCTTGCCTCTTATTTATACCATGAGGCCTTATGTCCTATTGGACCTTCTAAGAATATCTTAAAATATTCTAGAAGCTTGAAGAAGATTTTGCAAGACTCTAAAAAGTCCAAGAGAGGTCTTAGAAGATTGAAGAGGATTCTAGAAGATTCTAGAAGATTTTAGAAGATTCTAAAAGATTCTAAAAAACTATAGAAGATTTTGAAAGATTATAAAAAGTTCTAATAATGGCTTAAAGTATGTCTATGGCATCACCTTTCCTTCTAACGACAAGTTTCATGAGGAGCCAAAGCAATTTGATGATCAAATCACATGCGTAAAAATTCTAAAATTCATCGAAGTAGAGAAGCAACATATTTCGATTTTTGTTTGTTGGTTATCAGTTCAACAGGTCCCTTGAAATGGCATCGATGACCTCCAAATATAACCTTTGTTAGACTAACATCTCATCTAAGAATTTGCTCTTCGTTGCAACCTTCAAAACAACCTCGAAAAATAAATTCTGCTCCACCTGGAGTCACCCTTTCAACTTCAAGGAGTATTACCAAAGCTCGGGCATTTGAATCGAGATTTTTGTGATGAGGCCGTATCTCCAAAGACTCTAAGCATGGCATTATTTGACGTTGGAATACTCCTTTATCTTGTCTATATTCTTCAAACCTAATAGATTATGAAAGTTGCAATGAATTTCCATCCGCTTGTATGGCAGAAGAGTTTTTTGACTCTTATTCCTACAATTCCCTTAAAACGCAAAGATTTGACATGATAACTAATAAGCTTCTAGGAAGATCTATTCTATCTTAATAAATATACAAATGCAGGTCTTGACGTGGCTCTCCCCTTTTTATATTGGTCTTTTGTTGTTGATAGGAAGCGTCGTTTAGAAGTCAAGAGATGTTACTGAGCATGAAATCTTCAATGACCATTGAATCTAGGTTTTTTAGGATATTGTTGATGGAACTAGCGAACCTTCTTAAATGCATTCTTAAGTTTATCTGAGGGTTCCTATGTTCTTTCGCTAACTTCATAACCCTTCCAATAGATGAAATATTCCAATAGTCCATATCTTATACGTGAATCCAATATTTCATCCCCCTCGTATTCAATCTCTTGATTGACTTCAACTAGAGCTGGTGGTAGAATATTTCTTCCAGCAATATTTGATTTATAATAGGTTTCTAAAAGCGAGACATGAAAGACTGGATGAATGTGCATGCTATTTGGTAGTTCAAGATGAAAACTTACTAGATTTATTTAATATAAAATTATAAAAGATCTAAATTTTTGATAGTCTAATTTTTGTGATGGTCGATTTATTTGTATATTTTGTCGAAGTAACCAGACACAATCTCGTACTTTGAAATTTGGTTGATTCTTACAATGAATGTCTGCATAGTCTTTATATCGATCTTGGGCTATTTGTAATTGGAATTCCAATTCTTCATAGATGATTTTTAAATAGGTAGCTTGATTTTTTGCAACAGGGCTTTCCACATCTTCAATTTGGAATGGATCTAATCTAAGTTGGTATCTATAGTTTGAGAAGAATGGAATTTATTTTGTTGAAGAATGTTCAGAGTTATTATATGCAACCTCAGTCAATGGTAGAAAGTCCATCCAATCATCTTGTTGGTAATTTATAGTACAACAAAGATATTGTTCCAAGATCTGATTCACTCGTTCTGTTTGACCGTCAATTTGAGGATGATAAGCGGATGAGAGGTTGATCTTGACCTTTAAAAGCCGAAATAATCCTCTCCAAAAGTTTGATACAAATTATGGTCCTCGATCTGAAATAATATCAATTGGAAGGCCATGTATTTGATAAATATTATCAATAAAAAGCTTGGCTGTTTCCTCCCTAGAAATAATCTTGTTGCATGGGATAAAGTGTGCCATCTTGGTAAGACGATCTACCACCACAAAAATTGAATCTTTTCCATTCGAAATTGGGAGGTCTGTAATAAAGTCCATAGATAATGATTGCCATGGGCCCTTAAGACTTGGAAGGGGTTGCAGAAGTCCATATGGTTGATATCTTGGAATCTTTGTTCACGCACAAATTTTGCATGATTGGATGAACTCTTTCACTAATTTCCACATTTGAGACCACCAATAGTCTCTTGATATCAATTCCAAGGTCTTATTGAAGCCAAAGTGTCCAACTGCTGAAAGTTCATGTCGAGCTTGAAGAATTTGAAGTCTTGTAGGTCTTAGAGGAACATATAGGAGATTCTTAAAGTATAACAATCCATCTTCCAATTTGAAATTATTATTTTCTTCAACATGTGCATTTTTTAAATATTATTGGATGTTCTTTATAAATGGATCTGTCTTCATTGCTTTTTAGATTTCCATCTTGAGAGTTGTATCTGTTTAGGTAGATATCGTCGATGTCTTTAATTATAAATTGGACGACTATCATCACTAGTTTGATTTTGTTGATCCAATACAATGTCTCCTATTCTTGGTACAAGATATGATCGTCGAGAAAGGACATTTGATTTTTCTTGAAGTTTTCTCGGACAATATGTAATTACAAAATCAAATGAAGATAATCACATGCTCCATCGTACTTGTTGACAATTTAGAACTCAAACATTCATAAAATATTCCAAGTTTTTATGGTCGGTATATACCATGATCTTATGTTGAGCCCCTTCCAACAAATGGCGCCATTCTTCAAAAGCATCAATAATTGCTAATAATTCTTTGTCATGGATCTCATAATTAATCTCTACAACCAAGAATTTTTAAGAGCGGAATGCTATTGGATGTAGTTGACCATCATCACTAGTTTGATAGAGTATAGATCTCAATGCAAAATCTGAAGCATCCATTTTTAAAATAAATGATTTTGTTGGATCTGCATGGAGAAGTATAGGAGCAGAAGTAAAAAATTCTTTTAGCTTCTTGAATGCTTTTTTAGCCTTATCATTCCAAATAAATTTGTCCTTGCCTATAAGTTGTATTAATGGAGCCGCAATCTTAGAATATTCTTTGATGAAGATTTTATAGAAAATTTCAAATCCCAACAAACATTGTACATATCTAATTGATGGCGGTTGTTTCCACTCCATAATAATTTGTATCTTCTTTGGATCCTTGAAAATCCCATTTTTTGAAGCAATATATCCAAAATATTTGACCTTTGCTTGGTGGAAAGAGCATTTTTTCCAATTTGGCATACAATCTACTTTCTCATAGTTTGTCTAATACCTTTTGTACATGATATTCATGCTCTTCTTCATTCTTAGAAAAGATCAAGATATCATCCAAGTAGATGACTACAAAGTCATCTAAGTATTCTCATAAGATATCATTCATCATATGTTAGAAGACTGCAAGTACATTTGTAAGTCCAAAAGGCATAACATTGTACTCAAAATGTCCATACCTTGTGCGGAATGTTGTCCTTCATTGATCTCCTTCTTAAATCTTGACTAGGTTGTAGGTGCCTCTCAAATCAATCTTTGTAAAAATCTTTGCTTGTCCTAATTATTCCAATAATCTTGAGATTAATGGTAATGGATAGCGATTTTTTACAGTTATCTTGTTCAGACCTCAATAGTCAACACACATATGTAAGGAACCATCTTTCTTTTTCACAAATAATATAGGAGCTCCAGCACGTGATTTTGAATGTCGAATAAAATTCTTGGCTAGATTTTCATCAATGTATTCTCACGAGGCTGTAAACTCTGTTTGTAACAGATTGTAAGTTGGACCAAATGGAGGTTGAGCTCCATCTTGTAATTTGATTGCACAATCATAAGGACGATGTTTGAGTAATACGTCTACTTTATTCTTTTCAAATACGTCTTCTACATTATGATATTGACTAGGAATATCTTGCTTCAGTTGTTCTATTCGATCTTTCATTGGGATAGCATACAATGCAAATGCATCTCTTTGTTTTGCTGCTTGCATAAATGCTTTAGCTTTAAGGAATAGAATAGTATCTCATTTCTTCTTTTGATGTATGGATCTTGAGAAAATCTTCCACGTACTCCAATCAACATCATGATTATGTAGCTCAAATCAAGAAAGTCCAATGAAAATAGGATCTATCGGACATCTAATGATATCAAAAATAATTTGTGATACTTGATCTTCTAATATCACTTCTAAAAATTGGATTTCTTTGACAATATTTCCTGATGTAAGGTTTTGTCCATCAATGACTTCAACGGGTGCAGGATGGGTCTTCTTTACAAATAGTAAATTGAGCCTGGTTGCAAAATCCTTATCCATAAAGCATTTTGAGGCTCCAATATCTAAATGCACTTTAGCAAAAATTTCTTGTTTCAAGGTTCTTATATATACAAGAAGTATAAAACAAGATGTTGGATCCGGAGGTAAAAAGAGACCTTTTTTTGGTACTTTAGATTTGGGGGTACCCAACCGCAAGGTCCCTATTATGGCTGGACATCTTCATTTTTTGACCTTTCTAATTTGGATATTATACCTTGTGCCTTGAATTCTCTAGACTTATTTAGACAATTTGTTGCCTTATAATTGGATCTTCTATAATATAGGCATAAATTCTCTTGCTGACGTCTAGTCTTTTCCGCTGGTGTTAATGGCTTGAATTGAATCACATCAATTTGCATAGGTTCAGGATATGTTAATGGCTTTTTCAATATTCTTGAAGATGTAGCAGTCATATCTTGATAGGTATTGCTGAAAATTGATCGTCTTTCTTATCGTAGTTCAAATAGGCGATTGTCAAAAGTAATAGCTTGAGCTATGAATTCCTCTAAGCTTTCAACTCCTAGCATCATGATCAATAAATTATTTACATCATTCTTTAGGCCATAATGAAATCAAGTCATAAAAGCCTATTTATTCCAATCAAGGTTACAATTAAGTTGTTGAAATTCTGCGGCATAAATTGCAACTGAACGTTGCCCTTGTTGTAGATTTTGGATTTTCTTCTCTGCCACCCTTTCTTGATCACTGTCTCCAAATGTAGTAATAAATCTTTCCATAAAAGCTTCTAAGTTGTACAAGATCAAAGAATACTTTTTCAATAGTGGCACAAACCATGATCGAGCACTTTTTGATAAAAAGGTGCCCACAAAAGTAACTTCAATGAATCCATTTGGATAACGAGAAGGATGTAGTCGTAAGTAAAGTCACACTTGTTGTACAAACCTTCGAAAGTTGGATCTTGTTCCATCAAATTTATCAAGCATATTGGCTTTTGGCTCTTTTATGACAACCCTTGGAACTTCTAGAGAAGTTGTATGCATAGCTTGTCTACCACTTGCTTCTCATAATCAAATAATCTCTTGTTATAAGTTATAAATCTCTCGCTTAGTTTCTTCAGATACTTGCTCTATTTGCGATTCTTTTCTTGGGTTGTAGAAGAATGTCATTTCTTTTCATATCATATCTAATAGGGCTCAAAGATCTGTAAGTGTTGCCACTCTGTTCTCTGTTTGTGAGGATGCACCTCCATTAACCTGATCTATTTCTATCTTAAAATAAAATAAAATGATAAGCCATTAATATTTTTTATTTTAAAAAGAATATTTTTAGATAATTAGTTTAAAAGAGGATAATCCACAATCTGTAAAATGTAGTAATATAACTTAAAAAAGGGATAATCCACCCTTTCTAAAAAAAAATCAACTACAACAAGTAAGCATATCAATCTAGAGGGGAGTAGTCCGCACTCTTCTAGAACGCAATAGTATCTTGAAGAGGGGTAATGCACTCTCTATCAAGAGATCTAAGCTCTAGCATGATCATATAAGTCAGTCTTGCCAAATTGTCAAGGATGCAAGATAACAGGTTAGCCAAGAATCAAAGATAAGAAATCAGAATCAGAATAACTTCAAAAACAGAGAACCACATGGACATGAACAAGAACTAAATCAAGAATAAGAAACTAGATTAATATCAAGAACAAGGCAACATTCAAGATTGCTGTAAGACTTGTGTTGGCAAGATTGAGGTACTCCTCAATCTTATCTCTTATTTATACCATGAGGCCTTATGTCCTATTGGACCTTCTAAGAATATCTTAGAATATTCTAGAAGCTTGAGGAAGATTTTGGAAGACTCTAATAAGTCCACGAGAGGTCTTGGAAGGTTGAGGAGGATTCTAGAAGATTTTAGAAGATTCTAGAAGATTCGAAAAAGCTATAGAAGATTCTAGAAGACTACAAAAAGTTCTAATAATGGCTTAAAGTATGTCCGTGATATTTGAATGCGAAATAATAGACAGATGAAGAGAATAGGGTTGTTTTAGAGCGTTTATGTGTTCATTAGACTCTACCATTCAGAAGTAATTAATTGTGTGATCCTAACAGTGTATCTCATGCATTTAATCTTTTCCCATGTTCAAATCCTCCCTTTATAGGTTTATTCTAAATAGTATTGGAAGAGTAAGTAAAATGGCAAACCACATTTTTGACATCACTATCAAGGAATAATTTTTAGGTTAGGAATTAACTACTAAATAAGTAGTTTTTAGATGTTATATAAAGAGGTTCTAAAATTGATACTGATTCAAAAGTGAAGCCAAATGTGTAGTTAGATTAGAAATGGAAAGCAATTTCTGAGATATGATGAAAGATTATGGTTAATAAAAATGAGAACATTGCATAGACAAAAACACACTTGTTGAAAGGAAGATAAGAGAAAGCATAAGCAAGAAATTTGTTGCGAGACGAATAAGAATAGAATCTATAAAAAAAATGTCAACAAAATTGGATTAAACCATAGTTGCATATTTGTCGACACATCTAAGCATATCCAAAACATAAAAGATCTTTAATATTTCAAACATATATATTATTAAAAAAATTATCAAAAGCACTCGCGGATAATTTGAATAATAATCCAATGTAACTCTTGAGTCCATTAACGGAAAGAGAACGTTGTCGTAGTAGAGAGAATTTGCCTCAAGAAAGCACTGGGCTTCTGGCTGCCATTAATTACTCAACCAAGATCCAAGTATAATAAAACCCCCAAATTTATATAAAATATTTCTTTATAGGGCTATTACATCCAATATATAAGCTTTATTTCTTCAAACCTCTCAAAACATAACAAATGATCTAAAACCCTCATTCCCCTGTAGGGAGGGAATTTTCTCTAAACTTCAATAATTCATAACTTTTAATCCAACTATCTAAATCTACTCCAAATTTACAAAAAGTAGAAATATAGTCTTAAAAACTATCACTACAAATTTCAACTATTGATTCATTACTAATCTTTAGATATTGCCAAAATCCTAGCAATAGCTTCAAACCCTTATTTACAAACACCCGTGTACTAAATTCTTCATATTTGACAATCTAAAAGTCCAAATACTATGAAACTTTGATATATAGCTTTTTAGTATAATAATACACCTTCTTAAAAAGTTTGAGACAAAAATTCGTCCAAAAACTTAAGATATGACAAACACCATCACTATCAATAAAACAACCTACTTACTACCTTGGAATTCGATCTACTATTTTTGACTCTCAATATTTCCTTTTTTAGAACTTCAAATGTAATAATTCTTATATATTAAATGAAGAATTTGAAATCACCTCTCTAACCGCACCTCCCGATCTCCAAAAGCTTACATATAATTCCTCCAATCATCAAAAGAATGACAATAGGTACAATTTGTATACCTCGACTTCAAGCGCCTACTCCTCCCTCATTAAAACTCCAAATCCCTCAATATTTATACCAAAATTGTAGTCCAAAAAATAAGCTTTCTAACTCTAGTCTTTGATTTTTGAATTGCCTCCTTGAAGTCATTGAAACCCTTCTTAAGATCGCAGGCAGCCTCCTCAAAGTCCATTAGACATGGTATTCGACCAATAGGGATGAAGTTCTCCATTTCTTGCCTTCATCCAACCATGCCTTGATTTCATCCCTCCCAATTAGCCTCCTACTAGCTTAAATTTTTATCCTTAGATTCCGACCTTCTCTCAAGGCTTCATACTAAACATTTAGATTCTATAAAATTTAAACCCCATAACCAAACTAAGTAAAAATCTAAAATAAAGTTTCTTATACTAACTCCCTTTAATTTACTTTACTAACCATTCTAACACACATCTAAACCTATAAACATATTATACATTTTGAGTGGATTTTAAATACTATAAGCAATTATAATACGACAACGTGGCACAGAAAAATTGGATATTCTATTGGATATTTTTCCAATAGTAGATACAGTCAATTCTATCAAATTTCGTTCTTCAAAACGACATAAATTACTTGTTATTAAGAGCCAATTCAGCATTTTTTAAAATTTGTCATTTTCACCTCAACTTTAATGAATAAAATTATTTACAGATAATAATAATAAATTATAGAGGCCTTAAAGTCTGGAAAAGATAATTGGAAAAAGTAGTGTTTGCTTTAATAAAAAATTAAGAGGAACATTATTATCTTCAATGGTGGTGGAGGATCCAACAATTCAAATTGCAATCCAAATAGGTACGGTGGATGATCGCATAACTAACATAGCCCCATTACCTACTTTTAGAGGTTTACTAGGAGCAGACTTAGATCAATATTTGTCTCAATTTCTGACTGCATGTATAGCCAACAATTGTAGAACTAAAGATATTTAATTGAGATGGTTGCGAGCGACCTTGAAAGATATGACATTTGAATGGTATAATCGCCAACCCATGGATCAATTTTCTAATTGGAAGACATTGAAAAATATATTTTTAATCCAATTTTTACTAATAAGATTTGAAGAACGTCTCAGAGAAAGCTTAATGAATAGTAGAATAGTACTGAGAGAAGCAATGCAGTCATATTATGGCCGGGTAGTAGATATTCTTTGTAAATGGCCAAATAATCAAATGCCGGAGTTGATTGTTTTGTCTATATTGGTTAACAGATTATATACACCAGAATTGAAAATGTTTGTAAAGAAGGTCTAACCGGTCACTATTGCTTTCTCTCTTGATCAAGCTAAAATATGGAAAGAATGTCATTATGATTAATTCTTAACCACCGAAGCTATGATGATTCCATCTCGTAAAATTTATCAAACGCCAACCTCTAATGAAACAATGGGCAATTATTCAAGAATGATTGATTATGGTGCAAATCTTAGTGCTAATCTATAAGAAATAATTAATGATGCCTTGTTGTAGGCAATACCATCAACAATTACAATTTTGTATTTCCCATACTCCCTATATCAAAACCTAGTACCTACAAAAGAGTTATCTAATGAACTAATATTGAAGGATCCAAATGAAGCTTTATTGCTAACTTTGATAAAGAAAATGGATGAATTAGCTATTAATCTGGCAAAGGATAAGGAGAAGAGGCATAAATTGATCAATATGTGATTCAATATCTACTGCAATAATTATAAGGCATAAGGCCATTTGATAATAAAATATTCTTCACCACTTCAAATGAATGTGCAATGTACTTTTTGTAGAGATAAGCATATTACTACCAATTGTTGGAATTTATGAAAGCAACAACAATTCAATAATCAGACCATGATTCAACCGACTTTGTGGGATGTTAATCAAGTCCAAATAGGAAATAGGTTTGGTTGGAGCGAAAATCATTCAAATAAATAATATAGGAATTTTAAAAATTTTAAAAATTTGGCATATAACTAAGAATATAGACCCAATCTTCAGGATATTGTACAAAATTAACAAGGATATTCTCAATATCCACCTATTTACAAACCAATTTTGGATTCTATAATACCAATTGGTCAACAGGGATCATTTATCCATCCAATCTAGAATAAGCCTAGCCGGTATATACCAGTACAAACATCCAACATCTCTGATGGAGTGAAAAGAAGACCACTTCAATATTATCATTGCAGGCAATTAAGATATTATGCTAGTGAATATCAATTTAAGTGCCAGTGATGAATATGCTACAATCTATAGAAATTATAAGCAGTCGGGATATACATATCAACAGTGCAATATTCTATTTAATTTTAATAACCAAGATCGATGTATCCAACTACATAGTAAGATAGAAGATAATAATCAAGCCTTACAAGATTCTCTGATAAATTGGATAGAATGCATCTATGTAGTACTTATCCATGCTTAGCAAAAAAGAAAAGATCCTATTCTACAACTAAGTGTATCAGCTGCGAGGGATCCATTCAATTCAATGGTAGAAATTCCAAATCCAATACTAATACCAAAGATATTATCAATGTTGGTACTTGGTTCGTCTGAGCAACCTGATCATGTCCCTAATATCAAGATATTGGTTCAACCTAAACCACTATCAATATTTGCAAAGTTTCAAGAGCCATCTTATCCATTAAAAGATCCTATCATGGACAGGCATTTCAACAAAGTTCATAACATTGATTATGTAACAATTGGATACATTTGTAAAACATTGATTATTGGGATTGTGGAACATTGATTATTGGGATTGTGGAACATTGATTATGTAATGCTCCGGCCACATTTCAAAGGATAATGACACAAGTATTTCAAGATTATTTATGATTGTCAATGAAGATATTTTTAGATAATTTTTATATATTTAATATAATAGTTAACTATTTGGAATATCTTGATAAATGTTTGGATCAATATAATAAATTTGGAATACTCTTGAATTCTAAGAAGTGTCAATTTGGTGTAGCCTTAGAAAATCTTTTGGAACACATTATTTTTGTGGCTAGTATTGCTATTGACCCCGATAAAATTAGTTATATATTGGCCTTATCAAAGCCAAAAATAGTGTCAGCTATTTGTGGTTTTGTAGGCCATATCAATTATTATCAATGATTTATTGATTCATTTGCAATGATATGTTAGCCCTTAATTAATCTCTTAAAAAAACCACTATTAGATGGATCTAGTCCAATTTAGACTGAGGAATATACAATTGCATTTGAAGAATTGAACCCAAACTGGTGTCTGCACCAATATTTGTTGCACCATATTGGACAAAACTATTCCATGTTTATGTTGGTACATCCAATGTTGCTATTGGATCCGTATTAAGTTAAAAAAATAAAAATGGTTTGGATCATCCAATATATTATATTAGTTCATAATTCGTTGCTACGGAACAAAATTACACTACGGCTGAAGAGGAAGCCTTGGACATGATCTACTTTATACAAAAATTTCAGCATTACTTGCTTAATTATCCATTTTTGTTTCATGTCGATCACAATGTTTTTAAATATATGGTCAATAAACCTCAATTGAGTGGATGTATTATTCGAAGGATATTACTCCTTCAAGAATTTAATTATATTATTAATATTTGATCAAAAAAAAAAAATATCAATGTAGACCATTTATCACGTTTGACCAATATATTAAAAAATGAACCTATCAATGATGCACTTTCTAATGTGGAATTATTTGCTATTGATGTAATTTCACTAGAATATAATGTATTCATTCAATATTTGACATTCCAAACATTCTTGCTTATTTATAGCGAGAAACTTAAGCGGCGTCTGATTTTGAAAAGTCCTCCATTGTCGGATAGAGAGAATCTGCTTTGAAAAATCATTGAATTCCTAGCTGCTACTAGAATTAGCAAGGAACATGAGAGGAAGCTATGCAAGTGTCTTATATACTTATACAATACTTATTCAAGCTTTTCCATTATACTTGTATTATACTTGTTCAAATATAAAATATAATCCTTTATATAATACTTATAGAAATACAAAGTATAATCCATTGTATAATATTTGTAGAAATATAAAATATAATTCTTGGTATAATACTTATAGAAATATAAAATATAATTCCTCATATGATATTCATAGAAATACAAAGTATAATCCTTTGTAATGTACTTATACAAAATATCAAATATAATCCTTTATATAATACTTATATAAATAATTGTATACATACTTTATATAATATTTATATAAATACTTAATATAAATATAAGTATATATAATATATACAAGAAAAGTATGTATATATTCAAGTATACCTCAAAATACAACCGCATATGAAGAATATAAGTTATACAACTAGCTGAAGCTATATAAATTACTAAAAAGTCATCAATAGGTCAAATCAAGTGTGCTTATAGTCTATAGAAAGCTAATAACACATTGTAAGTTATATAAAAATTTCACAAATATAGGTCTTAATGTTTAAAAGTTATGGCTAAATGAAAAAGGCACTAAAAATTCCTGGCAAATGCAAAGGCAGCAAAGCTCCTCTTCACTTCAGCCTTTGTTGTGGTTGCTTCCCTTCTCCAAATTAGACATGCAATAGCTTTTTAGATAGCTCATTCTATCATCTAACTTATCTTAAAATTTCACATATACATCTCTCAAACTTCAAATTTTATAGCTAGTTGAATCTACCCCTTAAACCCTAGCAATAATTTGCCCTCTTGTCACTTCACAACTTACAAAATTTTCATAGAAGCTCCAAATGCATTGATTTTTGTTTTCATAGAAAGCTTATACAAGCTAATATAACTATTTTAAAAAATCTAAAAGATTAAAGAGACTATCCGACTTGGATCGTTGAACAAAGTCTCTGCACCTCTTCATCAGTTGGTAGCAAATCCTTTCCCACTCTCAAGCTCACAACTTTTTTTTTCCAACTCCAAACACTACAAGAGATAGCTTGATAAAAAGCTAGCTTGATTTTTCACACTTTCTACAAATTTTCCATACTCTTCTTTCTTACCCCTTATAAGGTCCATGCTACCTCAAAGTCAACAAGAAAGATAAAACAAACTTTATCTTTCTTCTTAGGACAAAAGAATCTATTCTAAGATAAGACTAAGATAGGAACTAAACAAATAGCCATCCTCATTCACTAATTAAGTGGCTAAAATAAATCCTTCCTTCAGAATATCTTCCAAAATAGCCTCTAGTATTCATACATAGATAACAAAAATAAATAAAAATTATAATATTTTTACATACTGCATATAAATGCAGTATGACACCGTAAACCATGATAGATGACGCTTTGTATAAGCAAGAGAAGGATGGAATATTATGCCGTTGTATATTTCAAAGTGAAATATGTACTATATTAGATGGATGTCACCTAGATAGTTGCAGTGGACACTTTGCCAGTGATAGTACTGCTCGCAAAGCTTTAATGGCTGGATATTGGTGGCCAACAATGTTTTTAGATGTACACCAATATATCTAAAGTTGTGATTCTTGTCAGCATATTGATAGACCTACTAGTACTTCTGCCATACTATTGGTATCAATTTTGGCACAAGCACCATTTGAAAAATGGGATATTGATTTTGTAAGACCAATCGCAGCAGCTATACAAAGTGGACAGAAAAGATATATTTTCATAGTGATTGAATATATAACAAAATGGGCTAAAGTGGTGGTAATAAAAATTGATAATACCACTACAGTAGCCACATTTTTATATGAGAATATTATCACTTGCTTTAAAAGTTCTACAGAATTAATTAGTCATCAAGGAACCCACTGTCACAGATATACACATAGTTACCTATATAATTAAATAGAATTAGGTAAAAGTAGATAAAAATAGATTAATTCTATAATATCTTCTAGAGAAACTTCCTGAAAGCTTCATAGACGTTGCTTTGACCGTATAGGTGTCCATAGTTGATTTCTTGGTTAGAAACTTGGTCAACAAGTTAACCATGTGCCACACATGTTAATAGCTTGTTCTTCAAGCTAACTACGTGGCGCACATGTAAAAAACTTGCCTTGCAAGCTAAGGGAAGTGGCCTTCAAAGTCAACACATATTGAAGGTCCTATAGAACATCGCCGCGTAGCTTCTAGTTAGACAGTATATATAGAGAGAAGAGTGAAGCCTTCTTCACTCTTGTCAACTCCTTTCTTGCTTCTAATCTAGTTTCAAGAGTCTCTAGTTGTCTTGTCTTTTGAAAATAGCCATTCCAATTTCTATTGAATACATATTTTTTTATTTTTATTTTATAAGAGAAGTCTCACTTGTCCATTTGATTTCATCGAGTTCTTATCCTTGACAGTTTGACAAGAGTGAAGATTTATTGTTCTTATTTTGTGTTAGAAGTGAGTGGATTATCCCACTTCTATTCTTTGTGTTTGAAGGTTGCGGACTACCCACCTTTGAATTAATTCTATTTGCTTTCTAACCTTGATTTTTTCCTAAAAGAGAGTGGATCATCCCTCTTTGTGGAAGATTTTTGTTTGATATTAGAGGTTGCGGATTACCCTCTTCTAATCCAAATTATAGATTTGCAAAGTTGTCTAAGATGGAAGGAAAAATCATGGATGCTACACTTACCGGAAGCGAGAATAGATTTGCAACTATTGCAGATCTTCAGGAGCTTGTCAACACTCTTAGAGTGGAAATTTCACGAATCACCAATGGTAATCATGGAAGCGCTATTCCAACACCTATGGAGGAAGTCCAGAGCTTACGCCAAGAAGTTGTACAACTGAGAGAAGCAAGTAGATCAGTCTCCCAACCGAATCCAAGAAATCTTGCTTCTTTAAGCGTTAAAGAGGCAAAGATTAGTATGCCCGAGAAATTTGATGGAACAAGATCAAAATTTCAAGGATTTTTATAACAAGTCAAGCTTTATTTAAGATTACACCCTTTCCAATATCCTGATGGATTTATCCAAGTTGGATTCATAGGTGCACTTCTATCTGGAAGTGCCCTTTCTTGGTTTGCACTTTTGATGGAAAAAGATTCAAGACTTCTTTACAATCTGAATTCATTCTTTGAAGTATTTACGGCTACATTTGGAGAAAGCAACCGAGAGAGGGTAGCACAGACCAAGCTTTTATCTTTATGACAAGGATCACGGTCAGCTACAACATATGCTGCTGAATTTCAAAATCTTGCTTGCGATGTAGAGTGGAATGACAAAGCCCTTATCAACCAATTTCGTTATGGATTGAAGGATAACGTCAAAGATTTGTTACTAACAATGCCAAAAGCTCAATCTTTGGAGCAATTTGTTGCTCAAGCGATTGCATGTGACAATCGATTATTTGAAAGGCACCAGGAACATAAATTCAGTTGGAGAGGAACAAGTCAATTGATGACAGCAACTCCTAAGTTTTCAAAAACTTACTTGGCTAAACCAGAACCAATGCAAATTGAGGTGGTACGCTTTAAACCTCTCACTGAGCAGAAAAAGACCTGACGTCGTCAAGAGGGTTTGTGCTTATATTGTGGAGAATCTAAACACACTGCTCAATATTGTCCAAAGAAGCAACGCAATCACAAAATGAGAAGTATGGCTGCTAGAGAAGACACTGTGTTGGAAAATAAATTTCTATAGCTACAATAGGGACCGTGCAGCTGGAATCATATGCAACACCTTGTAAAGGTCCTATTCTCTCCTCAGACCCCTCACCTTGTTTTACAATAGAAGTATCATTAGGACCTAAAAATCACAAAGTCTTTACTTTATTAGATTCAAGAGTCTCAACCTGTTTCATAGACGAAGACTTTGTCAAAAAATAAGAAATAGTTTTAATCAAGAAAGCTAAACCTGTGCATTTAGAAGTCATAGATGGTCGTTTGTTATCTTCTGGAGATGTCACCCATGAGACTGTTCCTTTAGATGTAGCAATTAAAGGACATACTAGTATAGTAATATTTAATGTGATTAGATCTCCTTCAAATCCAATTATTTTAGGATTATCGTGGTTAAAAAAGTATAATCCTCAAATAGATTGGATTTCTCGTAACCTCAACTTTTCTTGTAGTTCAATCCAAGAATCTAATAGTCAAGTAGAAATATATAAGTCTAGTATATCCAAACCCTTACTAATAGGTGCGAAAGCTTTTATACATGCGGCAAAAGAAGGACCATCTTTTGTTACATATGCGACACCTATTTCGGATACTGAGAAGACTACAAGTAATATTCCTAACCAATATCAAGATTTTCAAGATGTTTTTGAAAAGAAAAATGCAGATATTCTTCCACAATATCGACCTTATGATTGCTCAATCGACCTTCAAGCAGGAGCTCAACCACCATTTGGACCAATCTATAGTTTATTGCAGAACGAGCTGACTGCATTGAAGAAATATATTGATGAGAATTTGACTAAGAACTTCATACGTCATTCGAAATCTCCAGCAGGAGCTCCTATCTTATTTGTAAAGAAAAAAGACGGATCCTTACAGATGTGCGTAGATTATCAAAAGCTTAATAAGATTACCATCAAAAACAAGTATCATTTATCTCTGATTTCAGGACTTCTTGATCAACTCAGCCAAGCAAAGATCTATACAAAAATAGATGTACGAGGAGCATATAATTTGGTCCTCATCAAAGAAGGTGACGAATAGAAGACTGCATTTCGAACTAGGTATGGACATTTTGAATATAATGTCATGCCGTTTGGACTCACAAATGCACCAGCTGCTTTTCAACATCTTATGAATGATGTTTTTCGTGAATTTCTTGATGATTTTGTTGTCTGCTATTTAGACGACATTCTAATCTACTCTAAGAACGCAAAAGAACATGAACTTCATATTTGTCGTGTATTACAAAAACTTAGAGATACAAGATTATATGCTAAGATGGAAAAGTGTGTATTTCACACTACTTAAGTTCACTTTCTAGGATACATCATTTCTAATAACGGCTTAATGATCTATCTTAAGAAAGTTCAGATAATTATGGATTGGAAAATTCCAAAGACAGTAAGAGATGTATAGTATTTTTTGGGATTTGCCAATTATTATCGAATCTTTATTAAGAACTTTTTTCAAGTTGCAACTTCATTGACACGCTTAACTTGTAAAGAAAAACTTGAATGGAACAAGGAAGCAGAAGCATCATTTGAAGCTTTGAAGACAGCTTTTACTTCTGCACCAATCTTGTATCGCGTCGACTTTTCTAAAGCATTCTTTATGGAAACAGATACATTAGATTTTGCATTGGGTGTCGTATTGTCACAAATGGGAACAGATGAAAAACTTCATCCAATAGCTTTTCATTCAAGAAAGTTTTCAGCAGCCAAGATTAATTATGAGATCCACGACAAAGAACTTCTTGCAATCGTGGATTCTTTTTAAAAATGGCGTCATTATCTAGAAGGCGCCTTCCATCTAGTCATCGTATATACGGATCACAAGAATCTCGAGTATTTCATGTCAACACGTGTTTTAAATCGTCGTCAAGCTTATTGGAGTATGTCTTTGTTAAGATTCGAGTTCATTATCACGTATAGGCCAGAAAAACAACAAGGTTTGTCTGATGCCCTTTCTAGACATTCTTATCTTGCTCCAAAAGAAGGAGATGCAGCTTTTGATCAACAAAGAACAACCCTCTTCAAGCCAGAACAATTTTATCTTTGAGCAATCAAATCAACATTGACCGTTGATTCGAATTTTCTCAAGAAAATCTAGTCAAGTATGTCCTCAGACCCTCTTGTTCATGATATTAAGAATAATTCATTTAAGTCTCATGATACTTCCAAGTTCGAATTCAAGAACAATCTACTCTACTTTGAGGGACGCTTCTATATCCCAGAAGGCGAAGCACAACTATGTGCTCTTGAAGCTCGTCACAATTTTCCCGTAGCAGGACATTTTGGGTACAATAAGACTCTGGAACTAATATCAAGAGATTTTTGGTGGCCTCAAATGTGGAAGGCAGTTAAGGAGTTTCTACAATCATGCGATATTTGTTCAAGATCAAAAACCCCTCGTCATCGACCTTACGGACTTCTCCAACCACTACCTATACCAAAACAACCATGGTCTTTTATCTCTATGGATTTTATCACAGATCTACCAATTTCAAGTTCAGATGATTCCATATTCATGATTGTAGATCGGTTTACCAAGATAGCACACTTTATACTATGTACAAAATCTATCACAGGTGAAGAAACAGCTAAGCTCTTTCTTGACAACATCTATCGCCATCATGGATTGCCAAGGGATATTATATCAGATAGAGGAACGCAATTTGTATCCAAATTTTGGAAAACCCTGTTCAAGATATTGAAGGTGGATATAAAATTATCTTCAACCTTCCATCCTCAAACAGATGGTCAAACAAAACGAGTAAACCAAGTCTTGGAGCAATATTTGAGGTGTACCATCAATTATTATCAAGACGATTGGACAATTCTTTTGCCATTAGCAGAGTTTGCTTATAATAATTCGGTACATTCTTCTACTCAACAAACACCTTTCTTTGCCATATAATAATTCGGTACATTCTTTCTACTCAATAATACGATACATTCTTTTACGCAACAAACACCTTTCTTTGCCAATTATGGTTATCACCCACGACTTGATATTTTTGACTTTTCAAAAGCTGATAATCCTGCGGCAAAAGATTTGGCAAATCAGTTGGCAGAGCTACATGCAACAATGAAGGTGCGATTAAAAGAAGCTTAGGAACGACAAAAGACCAATACAGATGTCTATCGCAAGCAACAACCTCAATTCCATGTTAGTGATAAGGTATGGCTACTTCGTCGAAATATCAAGACTGTTCGTCCTTGTGATAAGTTGGACTATCGTAAGCTTGGACCATTCTCAATTTGTGAACAAGTCAATTCAGTCGCTTATCAATTAAAGCTACCAGAGTCTATAAAGATTCATCCTGTATTCCATGTGTCTCTACTTGAGCCATATAAGACAACAAATATACAAGGAAGAAAATAAATGCCACCGCTATCGTACTGCATTTACGTGCAGTGTATAAAAATATTAAATATCTTGTATCTATTGTTAATATATGTGTGAGTGCTAGAGGTTATTTTAGAAGATATTATAAGGAGAGGATTTATTATAGCCACTTAGTTAGTGAATTAAGATGGCTATTTATTTTGTTCCTACCTTATTTATATCCTAGAATAGACTCTTTTGTAATTAGAAGAAAGGTAAAGGTTGTTTAACCTTTCTTGTTGACTTTTGAGATAGAATGGACCTTATGAGGGATAAGAAAGAAGAGCATGGGGTGAATAGGGCCTATCCAATAGGATTTGGCTGCCCATGTGGGCATCTCATAGTCTAATATGGAAAGAAAGGGAGATATACTCCTCTTGCTAGACCGAGAGAAGAGGGAGTTTTGGGTGGTGAACTTTGGAGAGAGATAGCTCCGAGGATATACAAGGAACTGTAATGAAAATTGGTGGGTGTGTTCTTCAAGTTGTGAGGATTTTAGAACCTACTCACTTGCTTGTTTTGGAGTTGTGAGCAAATAATTATGCTTATTTTAGTAGAGTGAGGTTTGCTGCCATCCGATGAAGAGGGGCAGAAACTTTGAGCTGCTACTGCAAGTTTGATTTCAATTCTTTCTTAGTAAAATTTATAAAAAGTGTGGAAATTTGTGCTAGCTTTTTATCAAGACATCTCTTGTAGCATTTGGAGTTGGAGAGCAAAAGTTGTGAGCTTGAGAGTGGGAAAGGGTTTGCTGCCACCTGACGAAGAGGGGCAGAGACTTTGTTCAACCACCCAAGTCGGACAGTCTCTTCAATCCTTTTGATATTTTAGGTGCTTATAGTAGCTTGTGTAAGCTTTCTACAAAAACAAAAATCAATACATTTGGAGCTTTGATGAAAGTTTTATGAGCCGTGAAGTGTCAAAGAGAGCAAATTGTTGCTAGGGTTTGAAGAGTAGAATCAACTAGCTACAAAATCTGGAGTTTGAGAGGCATGCATGCGAAATTTTAGAAAAAGTTAGATGATGGAGTGAGCTTTCTAAAAAGCTATTGCATGTCCAATTTGGAGAAGGGAAGTGATTACAACAAAGGCTGAAGTGAAGAGGAGCTTTGCTGCCTTTGCATTTGCTTGGAAATTTTAGCGCCTACTTCTTTTAGCCATAACTTTTAAATGGTAAGTCATCTATTTGTGAAATTTTGATATGTTTTACAATGGATTATTGGCTTTCCATAGGCTGTAAGCACGCTTGATTCGACCTTTGGATGAATTTTTAGTGATTTATTTAGTTTCAGTTTGTTGTATAACTTGTATTCCTCATATGCGGTTGTATTTTGAGGTATACTTGAATACATATACACTTTGCTTATATCTTTTATACAAGTATATATACTTGTATTTATATCAAGTATTTATACAAGTATTTTATAAGTATTATATATAATATTTGTATAAGTATTTGTATAAGTATTATACCAAGGATTATACAAGTATTATATCAAGTATTTATACAAGTCAAGTATTTATACAAGTATTTTACAAGTATTATACATAATATTTATACAAGTATTTGTACAAGTATTATACCAAGGATTATACAAGTATTATATCAAATATTTATACAAGTATTTTATAAGTATTATACATAATATTTATACAAGTATTTGTACAAGTATTATACCAAGGATTTATACAAGTATTTGTACAAGTGTTATACCAAGGATTATATAAGTATTATATAAATATTTATACAAGTATTATTTAAGTATTTATACTTTATATTTTTATAAGACTTGTACAAGTATAATACAAGTATAACTTGAAAGCTTGAACAAATATTGTGCAAGTATAGAACATACTTGCACGGCTTCCTCTCATGTTTCCTGCTAGTTCTAATAGCAGCTAGGAACCCGGCGTTTTCCCTAGGCAAATTCTCTCTACCCGACACCGCCTCATATAGAAGTGGATAACAATGAAGAATTTGAGGTGGAAGAAGTCTTAAATTCAAGGTGGCGCCGAAACAGGTTGGAATATCTTATTCATTGGCGCAGATACAATATTAGTGAGCGTACATGGGAACCGGCAAAGAATCTTGCAAATGCAACAAGGAAGGTGGAGACCTTTCATCAACGAGATCCATCAAAATCAAGATGAAGACCTCTCCTATAAAAGAAACAAGATCTAAGCAAGATAATATTCAATTTTTTAACCTTGTTTGTAACTTCTTTATATTTGTGGCGTTGAGGAAATGGAGAACCAACAACCAGCAGATTCGACTCAAGAGCCTTCATTTGCTGACTTGTTGGATGAGACGTTGCGATTGTCACAACCTTCAAGACGACGCAACCAAGATGAAGATCTTCAAGAACGACATGTTCTTCTTTGAATAGATGGCGAGATACAATGTGTTTGGTATCACGACCTTGGAAGAGACTCTCGATGTTTGGTGATTTTATTGGAGGTAGGAACAACTCCTGATGGTATTCCAAACGTGTTATTCGAAGGAAGTTATGAAGGTCACAACAATGATCAAATAACAAGGTGGTCTTCCCGCCCCGGAATGGGACATTATCGATGGCTGAGAGGACCCATTAATTACCTTCGAAGAGAACAAAGATCAGAGTATGTGGCAAATACAATCCGGCGCATCTTAGACTTCCTCAACATCTAACCACCGCTCCTCGTGGAACTCGTGCCTAAAAGGAGGGGTAATGTCACGGACATACACATAGTTACCTATATAATTAAGTAGAACTAGATAAAAGTAGGTAAAAGTAGATTAATTCTATAATATCTTCTAGAAAAACTTCCTGGAAGCTTCATAGACGCTGCTTTGACCGTATAGGTGTCCATAGTTGATTTCTTGGTTAGAAACTTGGTCAACAAGTTAACCATGTGCCACACATGTTAATAGCTTGTTTTTCAAGCTAACTACGTGGCGCACATGTAAAAAACTTGCCTTGCAAGCTAAGGCAAGTGGCCTTCAAAGTCAACACATATTGGAGGTCCTATAGAACATCGCCACATAGCTTCAAGTAGTTAGTATATATAGAGACAAGAATAAAGCCTTCTTCACTCTTGTCAACTCCTTTCTTGCTTCTAATCTAGTTTCAAGAGTCTCTAGTTGTCTTGTCTTTTGACAATAGTCATTCCAATTTCTATTGAATACATATTTTCTTATTTCTATTTTATAAGAGAAGTCTCACTTCTCCATTTGATTTCATCGAGTTCTTATCCTTGACACCCATTTTATTAATGCTACAATTGCAATCTTAATAGATAAATATGAGATTAAACATCAAAAAATAATCCTACATCATCCTCATGCCAATGGGCAGATTGAAAAGATCAATGATATTCTGTGTAAAATTTTAACTAAGACTGTGTCTACTGTAGAAATGAATTAAAATATAAAATTGTTTGTAACTTTTGTGGGCATATTGTATTGCGTATAAAATAACTATCAATTCCAATCCATTCCAATTAGTGTACAAGCAAGAGATAATATTACCAATTGAATTGAAAGTTCAGAGTTTAAGAATTATATTGAATGAACAGCTTAGTGATTAGGAATCCCTGTAACATTGGTTAATATAATTGAAAAAATTGGATGAAGTTCAAGTTATGGCTTTCTTGATATATAAGTTATAGAAGCTATATAGTGTCGTCGTAAGAGTTATTATAATAATAAATTACATTCCAAATCTTTTCTATTCAATGATCTAGTATTTTTTTATAATAGCCAATTTTATAATTTTTTGGAAAAATTTCACGTTTGTTGACATGGGCCGTATCGTGTAATAAAAGTCTTTTCTAATGGTTCAGTTCAATTAGAAGATTTTATAGATATTCAATTTATCACATAAATCAATAAAAATTGATTACAATTTTATTGTACGTAAACTCAGGATGGATTTTAAAAATGGGAGAGAAGAGGGCATACCTATTCAGAAGCGACATACCACATACATGTCTAAATGGTTATTGTTTGCTGCAATAGAAATGCTGGAAGGAATGGTATTTAATTGAACAGCAATCGTAGCAACCAAAATCCATGCAAAAATAGTAGCCAAGTAAAAGACAAGGAAGTTTGCATACTTGCTCTGCTTCAACTATGTGCACTCCATAATTGTGTATACTTTGAGTCAAACATCATCAATAATAGAAAAAAAATATACCCTTTTCAGTGCTTCAATGTTGTATTCAGAGTTTGACGACATCGACAACTAGTCCAAGGATAGCGGTGCATAAAGTTTGAGAATCAAATCAATCATTGGAACATGAGGCTATCCCAATGACTACACCACGACAGGTTTCAATTTACTTAGTAATGAAGGTGGCGATTGAGGTTTTAATTTTAAATATTAGAATACTAGAAAGAAAGAACTTCATGGAAGTAATATTGGATCAAATTTTCCAATTGTAGCTTATAGTGAGAAAGTTGGAGGAAAATTTAAGGCAACAATTGGAGGCAAGCAAGAAAGAGATAATGGCAAAAAGTCACAAAATTGTGGAACAGGGTCGCATAATCAAGGAAAAGGCAAAATCCAAGTTACTATTAGAGCAGAAATTAACAGAGGAATAGGAAGCTTGGATAAAAAATAAAGAATGCGCTCAACAAATCTTGAACGGCCAAAAGTAAGAATTATTACAGAATCACAAGATATGGAATTTGAAGTGGGAGGAGGTGAAGTATGAGTTGAAGGTGGAATATCAGAAGGCAATGATATTGGAATATGAAAAGACGAAATTGGATTACCAATACAGAATTGAAACGGACAAGTTAGGGACAAAAATTGGTACCTTGAAGGCTGAAGTAGCAAAGTTGGAAGACGATTTAGCCAATATTGGTTGGCCACAAGTATCTGCCTTACCAGTTTCAAGTATTGGTAAAATAGAGGAAAAGATGAAGCAACAAGAGCACCAATTGGAAGTGAAAGGTGCTAAGATTCTACAATTGGAGGCTCAAGTTTGAAAATTGGGAGCATATAATGAGGATTTATTAGCCGAATTGAAGAATAACATGGTGGATTTATCAGAGGAGGATGAGGATTTAGCATTAGAACCAGACTTAAAAGAATCTCCAATAGAGAATCCTCAGATTGAACAATCTAATGAATCAGTTTCATAAATAAAAATATTTTTTTATCAATTCTGTATTTGCGAAAGTACTGCACAATTAGAAGTGGAGCTATATAGAATAGATAGATAATCTTGGGTGGTAGAATAAAGATTAAAAATTGATAAACTAGATGATTAATCCATTGGCTGGCCAGTATAGATGGTAACATGGGAAGGTTAGTTGAAAAAGAAGTTAAGGCAGGAAAGATGACGGTTGGTACCTCGATTTTTATTATAAAGAGAATAAAGAAGAAAAAATCGGGACCCAACTTTGAGAGTTGAGAATTGAGGTAAGCTTAGTGCTATTTCTTTCTTTTATTTTTTTTGTGTTAGACTGTAGTGGAAAATTCAGAATACATTCCGATTAATTGTACCATATAAATTGTGAAGTACAATATTAAAACAAAAAATTCAATTCATATGTGGATGAATAAAAAATTATAATTCTTTGATAATTGAGTTCAGTGTGGCAAATTGGTAGCTGAAGATGGAATATATCAATGAAGTTTAATTGTGAATGAGAATGTTATGCTGTATTAGCTGTGAGAATTGAGTGGTGAAAGAAAATATTGGAGAGATGATTAGTTTTATAATGGCTTCTTGGTGAAAAATTATTTCCAGTGATTGGAATGTGAAGCAATTGTATGTAGCTTATTAAGACAATGCAATATTATTTGATATTGTTATGAGATCAAAAGAAGGGAGGAGATTACAATAAAAAAATTATGGAAGATAGTGTTATAAAGTATATTCTTGATTATAAAGTAATAGACAGATGAAGAGGACAAGATTATTTTAGAGCGATTATGTGTTCATTACACTCTGCCATTCAGAAGTAATTAATTGTGTAATCCTAACAGTGTATCTCATGTATTTAGTCTTTTTCCATCTTCAAATCCCCTTTTTACAGGTTTATTCTAAATAATATTGGAAGAGTAAGTAAAACGGCAAATCACAGTCTTGCAAATTGGACAAGTGTTGGAGGTCCTATAAGATGCCACTATATAGCTTTTATATAGATAGTATATATAGAGATAAGAATAAAGCCTTCTTTACTCTTATCAATGCCTTTCTTATTTGTAGTCTTATTTCAAGAGTCTCTAGTCTTCTTGTCTTTGGTAATAGCCATTCTAGTTTTAATATTATTCCATCTTCACGTGATTTTGAGTAATACGAGAGTGTATTTTGTTCTTTTATGATTCATATCCTTGTCCTTCATAGAAAATTATCTAACTATGTTTCATCTATTGGAACGAGCTAGAGCTTTCTTGTAGATTAATCAATTTGGATGTGTGGTTGTTGCAACAGCATCACTATGGCAATTATTCCAATTTTCTATGCATTTTGATATTAGTTGATTGAAGGGGCTCTTAATTTGTAAAAAATGGTATATAAGGATATATTTTTATATATTTTTTATTTATATTTAATTATATTTTTTATGTTGGTTTATGACACTTAATCTATTATGTATAGTAATATTTATTTATACAACAACTATTATCTTACTTAGCATCAAATATCAAGCCATAATAGATTAGTATTATAATAGATTAATTTATATTTTATTAGGCTATTTTGTATTTTTTGGTTTTTCATCTATTTTATTATTTTTAATCTAATGGATGATTTTATCTACCTAGGATTTAAGGATATAGTAGAAAAACTCTTTTTGACTTGACATTCTTGTCAAATCAAGTTTTATAAGTATTTTAGAAAGATTACTATTATTAGTTTTTTTAGAGATGGTAATTTAGCCATTTAATAAAGCTTGATATTTTCTACATGTATTTGCACTTTTTAATTCTCTTATGGTAGAGTAAGAGATACTTGACTTGTATTGCAATTGCTTATTTTTCCTTGAGAGTGCATTTTTTATGTATTATTTTTTTTAATGGTATTTGATTTCATATTTGATGTTGGTTTATTGCTCTCAATATATTATATATAATAATATTTCTTTACACAATATTTCATTAATTTTATACTTGTATTAGAAGAATTATAAAAGCTTCATATCAAAAGCCTGAGTAAAATCTATAATATTTTCAACAAAAACATTCTTTGTCTTAAAAATTTTTAAAGATATTAAAGATAAATTTAAATTCATCTAAAATAATAAGATCTTATAATAGTATTTATATAATTCATAGATAAATTATTTAAAGATTTTAATAAATTATGGTGCATTATCTTCCAAGAAAAAAAATTAGATAGGGCTATATAAATTAGTAGAAGATTTTGATTCAACTTACATATTCCAAATACAATCCAAATAAATTGAAGGTATTGAAAATAAGTGATTTTTCATTCTAAGATCATTTGAAAGTTAGGGATAAAATTCAATCAAGGATTTTTTATTATAATATTTTTCTATCTGAATTAAAAAAAATTAAAATTATATATTTAGATACTAAAAAAAATAGTCCTACATAGAGATACATCAAGATTATTAAGATTGTTCTAAAATCAAAAGAAATCAAAGAGGATGGGGAAGTAACTAAATTATTTTATAAAGCAATTGATGAACTATTCTTTAATCTACAAAATTATTATTAAAATATTAGCTCAAATTTAATGACATGTAGTATAAACTTATGTAAAAAAATTATTTTTTTAAGATATATTGAATTAAATCAAAAAGATTTTTAATATAGTAATTTATTTATTTTTTAGAACTTTTAATTAATTAAAAAAATTATGATTTAAATATCAAGTACAAAAAGAAAAAATATGATTGAACTAAGATTAGATATGAAAATTACATGAAATTCTAGTGTCTCTCAATGTGGATTTTTAATACATGCCAATGCAAATCAGTAGTAAGGTTCAAAATTTTGTGATCATATTGTTCAAGTAGATCTTTATTGCTTTTATTTTATCCATATTCTTGGATGTTAGGATCTAAGATGCTCTATTTCTAATTCTAGTATCAATTCAAACAATTGGATATATATATTAATAATAATACCATCATGGTTTTGGTGAATGAGAACTTCCATCTACATTCAAAAAGTGAAAGTCATCCATCCTTGGACATGAACGTCCAGCTGTCCAGCTAAACCATTGAAGGACCCAACTTTTCCAACTGTAGAGCAACAATAAACAATGTTATACGATGCCCACAGAATGCTATAAAAATGATGGCAAGTTGGTTGAGCTGGAGGGTGCAGTCCTTATCAGCAGTTGGCCAGCAGTTGGCCAGGTCAGCATCCATACCGTACTCCACATGGTCAACTCCTCCTGCATCCTCTTCAACCCTGTTCCCACGGGCACTGACTTGTTGTATTAAGACTCATGTATATGAGAACATCATGTGAAAGAACTTCAAGTGATCTTTTCTATTTCCTTGTTATTTTAATGCAGTGGATACACCCCAGCTGTGTCAAAATAAAATAAACTAAGGAGAGTTTGGCACTAGACGATAGGGCCGCATCGAGTAGGTATAGACACGATGAACAATGGTTCGGATCAGAATAGCGGCACCAACTGTAGGTGTGCGTCACGACGCCTGGTGCTGCTGGATTATGGCGAAGCCCTGGCAATCCTCGATTGGATTGTGGAGTCGTCAGTGGTGGTGAGATGAGGTCATGCCCTCGCGTCACGAGGTGCCCGTGCCTGAACTAAGTCAACTGGCCATCGTCGATCAGGTCGTTGTGGCAGGCAAAGCCTACTTTGCTTGACATTTGGTAGGTACCGTTTGCAGTTGCCGTCGTGGCAGAGAGTCAGACGAGGGCTTTGTTCCGCAAAATGTACTAATGTTAGAAACTAAACTACAAATATTAAAAAGATTCTGTTAAACGATCAAGTCTGAAAGACGAAAGAGCTAATCTTCATTCACATTTAGGACGCGAACTGCTCACCTTGCATGCATACACTTATTCTGTAGTTAAAACTTACTCTATCTAACAAAACTGAGTCATATGAGCTTCAGAGGGTTTGGAGCACATAAATATCTCTGCAATTATTTGCTTCGGCAGGCTGAATAGTGGACTGCGATTTCCGAATCCGGGAAGTTAAATCAGCAATGGGATAGGTCAAGCATTTATTAACAAGGGGTTCTGCTAGGGGTTTGAAGTTCAGGGAGAAGATGCCGGGTTTGACGCCAAGAGTTGACTGACAGGGGATCTGCTTCATTTCGGGATCTCGTGGACAGTGGTCCTGAGATAAAGCGTTTAGCAAGGTGCAAATTGCCTATTGTTAGTGTTTCAAAGATTGCGTTCCAGTTCAATATCTACACATGCCAGTTTAGGTGGCATGTTGGATATGTAAACTAGAGCTTCAGTGTTCGATTAGGGGAACTGCAGGCTCCGTGTTGACGTTGATGCTCAAGTGAGTGGGGAATGTATCTTCTCGGGTGCGTTGTCCGAAAAGACTAGAGTTTTTGAAGCGGGCGTGGGTTTTTCGAGTTTTCAAAACTCTGATAGTAGTCTGGGAGTATGGCAGTTCCCTTGACCAAACTGCCGCTGAAAACAATTCCTGGAGACTATGGCTTCCCGTACTTGGGAGCCATCAAGGATCGCCTCGATTATTTCTGGTTTCAGGGGGAGCAGGAGTTTTACAAGAGGCGAATGGAGAAGTACGAAAGCACGGTGTTTCGCGTGAACATGCCACCCGGACCTCCCATGTCCCGTAACTCTCAAGTTGTCTGCGTTTTGGATCAGAAGAGCTTCCCAATCCTGTTCGACACGAGCAAGGTGGAGAAAAGGGACGTCTTCACAGGTACTTACATGCCGAGTCTGGATTTCACCAGCGCATTCCGCATATGCTCGTACTTGGATCCCTCCGAGGACCGCCACACTTAACTCAAGCAATGCTGCTTAGATGTCATTGCGGCCAACGGACGAAATTTTCTCCCAGAGTTTCATAAGGCGATTGAAGAGTCGATGGTCTTGTGGGAGGAGAATCTAGCCAAGGGTGAGAAAGCTAGTGTGTCGGATGAAGTGAAACAATTCGCATTCAACTTTCTATTGCGCGCCGTTTGCCACCACGACCCCGCTGCCCCCGGCGAATATAGTCTCGGGCGAAATGGTGGCCCGTATGCATCCACCTGGGCTTTTCCCCAGTTTGCTCCAATAGCAGGTCAGACTGGTCTAGGTCGCGCTATGGAGAAGCTTGTGCTGCACACAATCCCAATTCCGTTTTCTACAGTGATAACCAAATATGAAGCCATCTACAAATTCATCGAACATTACGCCACTGAGGCTCTGGACATGGCAGAGACCATGGGAATCAATCGCAAAGACGCCACATCCAACCTCCTATTCTTCCTAAATTTCAATGGTTACGGCGGATTTAACATTTTCTTCCCGCTAATGACCGCCCACATTGCCAGATGTGGGCCGCAGCTCATGCAGGAGCTCCACGACGAGGTTACTGCAGCCGTCGCCGCCACGGATGGGAAAGTCACCCTCAAGTCTATTGACAACATGCCGTTGGTCAAGTCCGTTGTCTACGAATCCTTTCGCTTCACCCCTCCTGTTCCATACCAGTACGGCAGAGCCAAATTCGACTTTCTCATCGAGAGCCACGAAAACTCCTTCCAGATAAAGAAGAGGGAGATGCTCTACGGCTACCAGTCCATCGTGATGCATGACCCCGTGGTCTTCAAGGACCCTCACCAATTTCTGCCTAGGCGGTTCCTGGGCCCCGACGGCGAGAAGCTCATCCAAAACATATTCTGGTCCAATAGGCGTGAAACTGATACGCCCAGTACACACAACAAGCAGTGCGCGGGGAAGCAACTGGTGGTCACTGTGTCGCGAGCATTCGTCGCCGAGATGTTCTTGAGATACAAAGAATACTCTCTGGACATCGAAGGCAAAGGAAAAGCAGCCAAGCTCTTCTTCACCGCACTGAAGAAATAAATGACGTATACGAGGTGAAGCGCTAAAACTCGGACAGAATCACATATCTAGTGGCACTGCTAGTGCATCTGTCTTGTAATCTCAATGCACCGCTGTATGTGGTGGCCGGATGCTTGCGGATGCTTACAAGTCATGCAGCGTCGTCTTCTCAATCGGTCGATATTTGGAGCTTGGGTAGCAAGAGTGATCGAATGGATCGATGAGCTAGATTCTGCACCGGTGGCTGTGAGGGTAGAGTTGGCGCGACTGCCGCCGATCAGCGAGGCCTTTCGTCCATTGAACCAGGCTACTGCTTCATCGAAGCTATCATCGGAGTCTCCGAGCTATTCGCTTTTTTGTTGTGCAATTGCTTGTAGGGATGCGAATCTCCTTTTTCTACTTTCATGTGCTTGTTGAGATGATTTTCATTTTTTCTATTTTCGGACTCAGCTTGGTTTCAGGTTTGGAAATCTGATACCATAGTGCATGCCCACCAGAACCAACACTTCCACAAGGTACATTCCTATTGTAAAAACCTCCTTCAAAACTGATTATGATACAATTGCGAACCTTTTATTTGATCACACACTCTATTCTTATAAATTTAACATTTGGAGTTTTTTAGTGAAGACTGGAAGTATGAAACCGAACACCAAAACTCAGTTCTGTTACTTATTGAATCATTATTTTTACAACCTCTTACATTGGAACTTCCACTAGCAAAGCAAAAATATTCATGTAAGAGTGCCACATGTACTCGTAAGAGCAGAATTTCGACAATTTGGATTTCTAATTTTATCTTAGCAACAGATTGTGATTTGAGAGCTTTTGGCGTCTGTCCTCGTGATGTGTTGGCCACAGAGAAGTTGGCCTTGTTGACCGTCATCAAAATGCACGTATCGGAACAATTTAAGTTGGGTCAGCAGCTATAGAGCAATGTGGACAAATGGGAGAATGATGCTTCATATGAAATGAATAGGGCGGTTCGTTGTCTTCCAGAATGAACATCTTCAAATGCAATCAGATGCAATCCGTCGATCCTGAGACCACGAAAGACAAACCACCCACTTGAGTGATTTGCAGCAAAGTTTGTATCTTAACATCGACAGTGCGAGTTGCATCTATGGTTAATTACACATCTCTCGGCAAATACTGAAGTAGACCTAGGCCCATAACGACGGTTGACAATTTTTACCTTGACTTAAAATTTGCATTAAGTATGGAAGGTGAAGTGAAACAGGTAACAATATGGGACCACCTACTGCTTCTAAGGTCTAACTTTAGATGGAAAGACACCTCGTAAGCCATCCTCTTTACTAGGGGCTTCCTTGAGTTCCGATGAGGCAAGCTTGCGACCGAGTGTTTGAGAGAGAGAATCAGTATACCAAGGTTCTCAAGGCTGCTTAGGCATTATGCAGATGTTATCCAGGTTCTCAAGTTTACTTAGAATGGGTCCATCTGGTTACTTATATCCCGTCCTGTACACGATAAATTGCTTATCTGAAGTTTGGATAGAATCTGGTTGCTAGTTCATCTCAGCAAACATTCAAGCTGATTCGTCTCTTGGCTTTTCGGAGAGACTCAAAGAATTCACGCTGACTAGAGATATTTGTTCAATTTGTTTGTTTGTTTGTTTGAAAAAGTAACGTGTAAGTTTTATATTTAATAAGTTGCATCTTAAAATACATGTACAAGTGCTTAATGATAACAAAAGATTTTTCTCGCCATGAATGTTGGATTGTGAAGTGTCTTTGGAAGCGTCATATGGTTGTTAAAATTTCATTAATTTTCAAAATTTTAAATCTTAGTTTCAATAAAGTTGTATAGAACCTTTTTGGTAGCTACCACAGAAATAATTAAAGCCATAATTAATTTTCTGATAGATATTTTTAGTCATTTTTATCCTGTGACTTCATAAATTTGTATATGATTGACACAGGAATTTTTTTTTAAAATCGCCTTTTCTAGTGTAATTTTTTTTTTTTTTTTTTTTTTTTTTTTTTTTAATACTATAATCCCTTGCAAAAATCAATCCAACTCAATTTGTAATCACAACGATTGTATTTTCTCCTTTTGTTTTGTATTGTTTTCTCCCTCCAGAATGATAAAATATATGGGGGAAAAAAAAAAGAAAAAGAAAAAAGAAAAAAACGTACAAGCCGACTAAACCTCCTTTTAAAAAAATGTTCACTACCGCATAGAATTTAATGACTGCATTTCATGAAAAAATATCAACACATTCAGTGGTTAGAATGTAGAATGAGACGGTATTCTCGGCTCTTCTTCCGCCGCCGACGCGGAATCCGACGTCCCTCGGCAGGCACGAGATTGCTCAATCCTGTACTGATCCGGCCTCAGGACCAGCACCTCTTACTGTTTGCGAGCAATCTGCTGCCGCACAGATCAAGCGACACATTCGAATTTCGACGCGAAGGTGCGCGCAGTTGGGCCCGAGTTACCGCGACGGGTTTCGGCCACCTGATCCCGGTGCAGGCTAGTCGATGAAGCCAAAAAGAAAAACGACCGCTGGGATCACCGAACCGCGGCTCCATCAACGTCAACATCGCCGGAGATGAGGAGGCGCTCATGCTGTCAGCACCTATGCGCAGACTTGCGAATACGCCAGCCACACCTTTCATTGTCACAGCTCGCCACAAGTCGCAAACGCACCCGCTTTTCCGCGTGACTCCTGCTGCTCGATTCTTGCAATGGTACGCAACGAGAAAACTCCCGATATATGTCTACACCAGCAGGAATCGCTTGTTGCGTTAGCATCGTGGACTTGCGATCGATGCTACGGGTGTCCAGCCGAGGCTCGGTTAAGACGCTAGGCGCCTCGACTGCACGATTCTGCCGCGTGATGGTCCCGCGCGGCACTGGTGCGTGGTCGTTTGTTTGTAAGTGGTGTTGTTATGGTTGTTGTTATCATTATAATTACTAAGTGTGTTGGGACCTTTGCTTTGCAATATGGAAAAAGCAAAGAAGAAGCAATGATAAGAATAACACTACATGGATTGTATATCATCAAGTATTTTGCATCAAGAAAAAACCATCATCAAGCATTCCATATTCTATCTGGAAAATCAAAAGGTTACTTAAAAATGTAAGGGAGTACAATGGTTAAGTAATAGTACAATTGCATGTGATGGCAATGGGATTCAAACTCATATCCTTTTGGATCTTAGCCATGATTCTTAATATATTTGGGTAAACTGTCACATATGTTTCTACCCTCTTACAATTGATCATCTGCATAATAGCAGCATGTAAGCACACCTAGCACTTTATTAAAATAATAATAATAATAAACAAACTTCATTATCTTTTTCTTTTTAACATTTGTTTTGTCTGTTTTTTTCTTTCTTTCAATGTTGCAAATAGAACTTGTTTTGGAAGAACTTCATTCATAACCCTCCAAAAAAAATACAACATGCACATGACTATTTCAATTCTTGTTAGAAGATTTGTGTTAAATTTATATTTTATTGAATGCATGTATTTAGAATTACTATGTGACCATTTTTTTGGTATGTTTATTTTTGTTTTAGGAATATATAAAATTTCATGATTCTTTCTTGAATCTGTATGACATATAAATACACATGAAATTATGGTCTTTTTCAAGTTTTTAAGCTTCTTTCTCAAGTCATGCTGAATGTATGAATTTTAAACTTCTTCTAACGTATTGATTGATAATTCTCTACTAACTTGTAATATATCAATCAATATAATACTGAGACTGTATTCTAAAATAAATAATTAAATAAAATAAATTTTATTATTCTGCTACAAGGTATTTTTTGTATTCTATTTTACTTCCAATTAAACCTAGCTGCATACAGTGTCTTGGATTTTGCACAAATCACAGAAATAAAATAATGGTTTTAAACAAATTATATATACACAAGCAAGAAGAAAAAATATTTTTTATATATTACTTGGGTTTTATTTTGGTATAAGAGTAGTGCTTTACTAATCATGGTCTAAGTTAGGAAAACTACCATTTTATGTATTAGTAGAAAGAGATTTGTCCTAGAACTATCTTGTCAATATCTACTATTTTGTACTAAATTTTTTTTAGAATTGATTACATAAGAGAAAAATTTATATATTTAAAAAAAAACTAGTAATTTTAATTCATAAAACTAAGAAATTGTATATACAATTTAAAAAAATTTCGTTAATACAACTGAGAAATCTAAAATACCAAAAAAAAAAAAAAAAAGATAAAAGAAATAAACCAAGAACTATTCAAAATTATATATATATATATATATATATATATCTCAAAGAATATATTATAATGAATTATAAAAATATTTTTTAAAAAAAACATAATAGTAATAGTAATATTTAAATTGTCTTTGCTTCAGACTATTACATGACATCTCTGAAGCATAGTAATTATATTTTTAGATGCTGATTATATAAATCAAAGCCTAAATGATATATACACATAAAAATGTACTTAAAAAATATTGATACTTTTGTATATACCAATTTTAAATTACCTGCTCTATATGATGTTATTTTAAAATTGACTTTCCAGTCAATTTCAATTTTACAGTGCCTGAGTCAAATTTCTAATATCATTCTTGTTTTGTGGTTTTAGATTCATTAAAATACAACTTCAACTAGGATATCTTTTTTGCAAAAGAACTTTTTTCAATATAAAAATGCTGCTCATTTCAAACATGCCTTCTCATAGTCTAAAATATCTCTTTTCAAACATCTTTAATGCTTGAATTGATAATTCAAATTTTTTCTTTTGAACCAAAATCAAATAACTCAAAATTCAATATCCATTCTACTACAAATGATTTCTTTTCAAATAAATCCGTTCACAATAAGTGAACAAATTTATGTTCTCATATACCAATCCACCTTGATTTTATTGAAAGCATTTAATGCAACTGCACTCTCCATATCATTCACAATAATAAATAGTGAATGCTGTAGTTACAGTGTCAAAGTTTAGTAGAAAGCTATTGTTTATCTTTTTCCCTTTTCTGTATTTGTAATACACAACCACTTCAATACAAACAAACTTGAAGCTTTTTCAACTTCTTCTCAACATCTCTTTCAATTTTTTTTCAACATGTTATGAACACAAATCTCTTATACTAAATTTTAAATCTTCTTTATTCGTTTCTTTCTTGAAGTTTTTTTTATTTCTTCTTGGACTTGTGCTCCTTTATTTTTAATTTAAATTTGCTTCTACTCTTCTACCTCAACTCGGAGATATCATTTCCAATTTTTTGATTTTGTGATTTTATCTTCAATATTATTTTTTTGGTATAAATTTATTACATCAATACTTTGATGCCTACTACTACCTTGCTTAAATTATGATCTTGTAACCTCTAACCTTGGCTCTTATTTTTTTTCTTTGATTTTATTTTTATAATATATTTTTTAATTTTATATATATTATTATTTTTTTTAATTATCTATTGATAATTTCTTTTACTTTATTACATATTCCTCAATTTCTTAATCTTAAATAATTTCTATCTTATTATTAATATTTTTTTTCTATAATTTTTAAATTTCATCATGATTTTTATTTTATCTTTTTTTGATTTTAATTATGATTATCTTTTCACTATATATCCATAAAAAATGAATACTTTTATATCATCTACTGCTTCTATTGTGATTATCTCCATAAAGACTTCTTTAATTATTATAACTAGTGAACCTCCATACCTTCAAGCTTTTCTTTTCCTATCATTGGTTCCTAATGGAAGTAACTATCTTTTATAGGTGAGAATAGTAAAGACTAACATATTTGCAGAATAGTTTTTTGATACAATTCCATTTGAAAAACTTTTTATTGTAAGTGCTTCAATTCTTATTCCTATTTATTGGAAAGCATTGCTTCTTCTTCTTTGTCATCTTGTGTAAGTCCTACCAATGAATTTTGATTAGTAGATTAATTGAAATTATAGATTTTAAGTTATTTAAATATCAATCTATTAAGATTAGAGATTTTATTTGATCATTTAAATATTCATTATAATTTAGAAGAGTTTATAAGTTATAAGAGTCTTATTAGAAAAAAGTCATAAAATTGGAATTTTAATAAGTCTAGAAGACAATTATCTTAATTGATTTAGTATTTTTTTAATTAAAAGAATTAATATTTAATTATTGAAACCAATATCTACATTAGCCTTCTATCTATATGTATTACTCATTAAAAATCTATAAATATTATTTAGTAGATAGAAATGTATAAAAAAAAATCTCATATCTTTTTAATTATTTATATAAAATATAGGATTTTTAGTTGATTTAAATTGATTTTATTTTTATAAAAAATAACAAGATAAAATAAAATAATATAAAATTGATATAATTATCTTTAAAATATTATAGATATTATTAGAATTTATTTAGAATTTATTTAGAATTTTTAATATAATTTTAGAGACTTTGGTAAAAATAAGTTTTATCATCTTGGAAGCCATTATGAAAAAATAGAGCAAGATTTGAAGGTTCTTAGATTAATTCAATGTTTTTAAATACCATGATGAAGTTAAAAATGTAAAAATATTTGTTCTACTAGTAGAAAATAGGAAGACCAATAGTTAATGTAGTCCTTATAGGAAAGGAGGTGCACAAGTTCCATATAGGTTGTTGCATCTTGGATGTAGATAGGAGGATAAGACTAAGGCCTCAAGGCCTCTTTAAGACACCCTCATATGTTACTCGTGAACCTTGGTGAAGTTTGAACTCTTGATCTTTTAAGCAAATTATCCTTGTGGTAAAAATTATTCACTCAATTTTTTTATTATTTATCTTTTATCTTTAAACTATCATAATTTATTCATAGAAACATTAAAAAGATAAAATATTATCTATTTAAAAATATAATTCTTAGTTTTTTATTTTAATTTTTTATTGGATAAAAATCTAGTGAATAGACTGTGACTAGTTTTGTAATATGTAATTATTCAATTGTACATATTTAACTTGTTTTGTGTTGTTCTTCTCTTTTTTTATTTATTACCTCTTATACTTTGCACCGTAAATTATAAACAACTTTTAATTAAGGCCATCTTATAATTAAAGATTATCAAGTATACTCAATTATTAAAGAAGTTCAATTAAATTCTCAATTAATTATAAAAAAATATAAAAAAATCCTAAAAAACTTGTAAAGAAATTATAAAAAAATAAAAAAGAATTCATAAAAAAATATTAATATAAAAATCTAAAAGAAATATTAAAATAAAATTCTTTTTAAATACTAAAAATAAAAATTATAATCAAAATCTAATTAAATCTTAATAAAATCTTAATTAATCCTAGTCAAATTCTAAATTCTAAATAAATCCTAATAAAATCTTTATAAAATTATAGTCAAATCCTAATTAAGTCCTAATGAAATCCTAATAAAATACTAATAAAATCTTAAATCTCAAACAAATCCTAATGAAATCTTAGTCAAATCCTAAATAAATCTTAATAAATCTTAATCAAATCCTAATTAAATTCTAAATTAATCTTAACAAATCTTAATCAAATTCTAATTAAATTCTAAATTAATCTTAATAAATCTTAACCAAATCCTAAGCATCCTAATAAATCTTGACCAAATCTTAATCAAAGCCTAACAAATCCTATATCAAATTAAAATCTCAATAATTAATAATTGAACTATTGATCTTGATTAAAAATTTGTACACCATTTAATAATTAAATTGGCAACAAGCACAAAAATTTTGAAAAAGATTCAACTTGCTAAATAAAAGATAAATCCAAAATTTTGCTCAGGTATATGCCAGTCTCCTTCTCCAACCTTGATGCTAATCTTTTAGTACTAATATCTTCTTTTTATACCATTCAATTACTTTTTAAATTTATAAATATGTAAAAAATCAAATATACCATCTACATACATAAATTTCACTTCAATCCAACTAGTATATTGTTAGATATCTTAGAAACACTCATTGATTTTCAAAACCTAATTTTTAAGATCCTAATCAATTTGAACTTTAATAACCTTCAATCTAATAATTTATCCAAGCTCAAATTTATAGCATGCATTCAATACAACTATAATCACAAATCCACAAAATTTCACCTATAGATCTACTATCAAATTTATAAATTTTTTAAAAATATAAATTTCTTTTTATTTCACAAAAATCTAAGTCATCCAAAACAACCCTAACTTTGCAAAGCTCTTACAAAGTTAATATCTATTCAAATCACATATAGTTAATGCTCAAAAAAATCTTTTGAAGGTTGCTCTAAAATTCTATTTTCCAATCTATAAAAGAACTTTCTATATACTTGTTGTTGTTGTCCGTTTCACTTACTCTACCAATACTGCCCAAAGTAAATCTGTAAAAGGGGATTCGAACACAGGAAAAGACTATTTGCATTGAGTTAAACCGTTAGAGTCACACAACTAACTACCTTCTGATTACACTAAAACATCCCAATTTGTTACAGTATCTCTCTCATACTACCAATAACTCTGTTAACAATAAAATATTATAAACAAAAATCCAACTCAAGTATTCACTACCTCTCCTCTTCTCCTTCTTTATGACAACAATATGTAATACTCTGATATCTCAAAACATAGCATAATTATCCTATACTCCAAATACAAGAATACTCCAAAATTGACTATCACTCCTAATAATTCACTTCGCATAATCCAAACTCCACGGACTTCCTCTCATGGGTCATCCTTAATTCAATATTCAATGTAATACAGTTCCCTCACATTCATACTCATTTTTCATAAAACATCTCCGATTCTCTACTTCCAATTTTTCACTTATATTTCTGCACTGATATTTCAGCATATCAGTACATCTTCAATCTTTCATTATAAATCAATTCTTTCCTTCATTGCTTCATCATAGAAGTGCACTTTACAATATTCAACACTTATCTAATATCCTTCTCTTAAAAATTAACAAGAGGTAGCACCAAGCTTACCCCGGCTCAGCACTATCACAGTCTGGCCCTTACTACTATTGTCTGAATCAATTTATACTTATCCCAATTGGTATTAACCGCTACACAACCGACAATAATCACTTTTTCCAACTCTCTTACCCATGCTGCCTTCTAAACTGGCCATTCATCGGCTTCCTGCCTATTCTTAACACTACAAATTATGTATTGTAAATCCTAAAATTCCTACCCATTCTATATAGCCCCACTCCTAACTGTGCAGCGTCCTCGCAAACACAAAATCGATAAAACTTTGTTATGAGGCTGGCTCTTGAGATTGGGATACTTCTGGATTAGTAGGAGGTTCCTCTGCATCTGGCTCTAACGGCACGTCCTCATCCTCCTCCGATAAATCCACATGATTAATCTTCAACTGCGCTGATAAATCTTCATTATCCGCTCTCAATTCCCAAACTTGAGCCTCCAATTGTAGAATTCTGGCATCCTTCACCTCTAATTGGCGTCCTTGTTGCTTCACCTTCTCCTCCAACTCACTAATATCCAAAACTGGGGGAGCAGATTCCTGTGGCCAAACGACATTGGCCAAATCGCCCTCCAATTTTTCTACTTCACTTTTCAAGGTGCCAATTTTTGTCTGCAGCTTCTTAGTTCCAATTCGGTATTGGTCTCCCAATTCCACCTTTTCCTGTTCCAATTTCATTGCTTTATCACGTTTCGCTTGCAACTGACACTTCAGCGCTTACCGTTCCAAATCCCATATCCTGCGGTTGTCTATTAATTCTTGCTTTTGACCGTTCAAGATTCTTTACATGCGATCTTTTTCATACGCCCAATTTTTCTTTTCCTCCGCTACTTTCCACTCCAATGCCAATTTGGACTCCGTCTTTGTCCTAATCAGGTGCCTCTGTTCCATAATTTGGCAGCCTTTTTCTAGTATCTCCTTCCGGATGGACTCCAATTGTTGTCTTAGATTCCCTTCTAGCTGACTCACGATAAGCTGCAATTGGGAAATTTGTCCCAATATTACTTCCGTGAGGTTCCCTTCTACTAGTAGCCCAGTGTTCAAAACTGGAGCCTCCTTCCTCTCTATCACTGCACAAATTGAAGCCCGCCCTGATATAGTCTTCGGGATACCCTCCCGTTCCTACGATCTACTGGATTTCCCAATTTCATGCACCACTACTCCTGGGCCAACTGGTAAACTTCGCATACCCTGTTGCGGCATTGGAGAAGGCACGCTCTTCTCCCCTGCTGGTTGACTTAACGTATGCGCAATCACGGAGTGCACATAGTTAGAGCATAGCAAAGAAGCGAATTTATCTGTTTTTTGGTTGGCTCCCATTTCTGCATGGATACGGGTTGTTACAAAGGCTGCCCAATTAAAGACCATGCCTTCTAATGTTCCAATCGCAGCAAACAAGAAGCGCTTGGACATGTACGTGGTATGCCGGTTCAAGCCTAGCCGCTTCTAAACGAACTGCATCCATTGCGCAAGCTCTGGAATAAGTGCCTCTGCCACTTTTTAGCCTTGATTTTTCTCAAAGGACGCCATATCCCCTTTGAAGTAACTTCCCGGTCTGAAGTCACTGGACACTTCGACGCCTACCACTAACTCACCTATTCATAAATATAATACCTTCTGTAAGGTACTCTCATCGATCCCAATTATTCTCCCTTTTACTACACTTGAACCATCCTCTGGTGGTAATTTATATATTATCTCTCTCAATAACATGGGACCAGCAGTTTCAACTAAATTGGCTCATGTTGAGGTGGCCATTTCTACTAAAAGAGCCGAGAATTAGCCGAGGTGAGAGACCGCCTTGGGAAAACCTTGGGTTCCTAGGCGCTACTAGAACTACGGGGAACATGAGAGGGAAATAGTTTATCATACAATTATACTTACTTGCCAATATTCTATACAAGCTTTGAGTTATACTTATATTATACTTGAACAAGTCTTGTACAAATATAAAGTATAAATACTTGAATAATACTTATATAAATACTTATATAAATACTTGTATAAATCCTTGGTATAATACTTGTACAAATACTTGTATAAATCCTTGGTATAATATTTGTACAAATACTTGTACAAATATTATGTATAATACTTGTAGAATACTTATAGAATACTTGTATAAATACAAGTATATATACTTGTATAAAAAGTATAAGCAAAATATGTATGTATTCAAGTATACCTCAAAATACAACCGCATATGAGGAATACAAGTTATACAACAAACTGAACCTAAATAAATCACTAAAATTTCATCCAAAGGTCGAATCAAGCGTGCTTACAGCCTATGGAAAGCCAATAATCCATTGTAAAACATATCAAAATTTCACAAATAGATGACTTATCATTTATAAGTTATGGCTAAAAGAAGTAGGCGCTAAAATTTCCAAGCAAATGCAAAGGCAGCAAAGCTCTTCTTCACTTCAGCCTGTGTTGTGATCACTTCCCTTCTCCAAATTGGACATGCAATAGCTTTTTAGAAATCTCACTCCATCATCTGACTTTTTCTAAAATTTCGCATGCATGCCTCTCAAACTCCAGATTTTGTAGCTAGTCGATTCTACTCTTCAAACCCTAGCAACAATTTTTCCTCTTTGACACTTCACGGCTCATAAAACTTTCATCAAAGCTCCAAATGTATTGATTTTTGATTTTGTGGAAAGCTTACACAAGCTACTATAAGCACCTAAATTATCAAAAAGATTGAAGAGATTGTCCGACTTGGGTGGTTGAACAAAGTCTCTGCCCCTCTTCATCGGGTGGCAGAAAACCCTTTCCCACTCTCAAGCTCACAACTTTTGCTCTCCAACTCCAAATGCTACAAGAGATGTCTTGATAGATATCTAACACAATCTTCCACACTCTCTATAAATTTCACTAAGAAAGAGTTGAAATCAAACTTGCAGTGGCAGCTCGAAGTTTCTGGCCCTCTTCGTCGGGTGGCAGCAAACCTCACTCTACTAAAACAAGCATAACTTTTTGTTTACAACTCCAATACAAGCAAGTGAGTAGGTTCTAGAATCCTCACAACTCGAAGAACACACCCACCAATTTTCACTACAAACACTTCTATCTCCTCGGAGCTATCTCTCTCAACAAAGCTATCTCTCTCAAAGTTCACCACCAAAAGCTCCTTTTCTCTCGGTCCCCATGAGTAGTATATCTCCCTTCTTTCTATATTAGACTGTGAAGAGACCGCCCACATGGGCAGCCAAATCCTATTGGTCAGGCCCTATTCACCCATGCTCTTCTTTTTATACTCCTCACAAGGTCCATTCTACCTCAAAGTCAACAAGAAAGGTAAAACAACCTTTATCTTTCTTCTAATTACAAAAGAGTCTATTCTAGGATATAAATAAGGTAGGAACAAAACAAATAGCCATCTTAATTCACTAACTAAGTGGCTATAATAAATCCTCTCCTTATAATATCTTCTAAAATAACCTCTAGCACTCACACATATATTAACAATAGATACAAGATTTTTCATATTTTTATACACTGCACGTAAATGCAGTATGACATGCTCCCCCTCTAAACCTGCACATCCTCCGGTATGTGCCAAGTTTAATCCTCTTCATCCTTTGTTTCAATCTCTTCATCACCTTCTGGTATTTCTTTGTTCCCTGATGGAGTTAAGAATTCTTCAAGATCATTGGTTTGAAACTTTGCATCCCTTCTTCTATATGTTTCCACATTATTTGAAACTCTTAGTATCGATTTCTAGCTTATTTCAATGGGCCATTTTCCCCTGTCAAAAAGTCTTCTAGATATGATTTTTATCTGGAAGCCAAGAATAATCAAAGCTAAAATCATATCTTCAAGCTCTCCAAGCTTCACAATTGTCCAAAATAAATGATAATAGTCCACCTTTCTTTCTTTACCACACTCAAAGTTGTAGTTATTTGCATAGATAAGTATCTTTGTGTTCTTGTGAATCATCTTTTCATTTATTATTTCTTCAACCACATATTCTTGAATTTTGATGGTCTGGGCTTCTTTTGTTAAGCCTTGCGCTCCTCCACATTCAAATTCACCTTCATTTTGGATATATACTGTATCCATAATAATCCTTCTTTTACTCATATTCATTCCAACAAACATTTGTAAAATCTCATCTTCCATTTCTCCATAGAAAAATTCTTCTATTTCTTCAACTTTCTCTTCTTGAGTTTGTAAGGCCTGGACCTTTATATCATAGTCTCTAATCCCTTCTTCGTTATTTTCCACCATCTTCTCACATTCCACAAAACTTTTATCTTTGGTTATATCACTCTTGTTGCTCACCATACATGTTTGTGCAAACATTTGTAAGATCATATCTTCCTCTTCATTAGTCAAATAGTCATTTTCTTCTTTAACCATTTGACCATTACTAGCCTTCTCTTCCATAGCTTTTCCTTTAGAATCAGCTTCCTTTTTCTTTTCCTTGGCATTGACTGTCCTCTCATCCCATTTTTCTTTTAGAAGTGACCCTTCTCCTAGATGAACAAAGATAGAGGACCTCTCAATCTTGTCAACAACACCCTTCAAAGCCTTGGTAGCTCCATTACCTCCAGCTTGAGTTTTATATTGATCCATAAATATTGCCAAAGCTCCTAGAATGGTGTCCATGTTTGATTGGGCTTCAAAGAAAGCCCCTCTACTATCCTCCATATTGCCTTAGCCAAAACTAGTAGCCCCAAAGCAGCTCTCAGTGGAAGCACCAATTATGTCGGGTAGAGAGAATTCGCCTTGGGAAAACGCCGGGTTCCTAGCTGCTACTAGAACTTGCAGGGAACATAGGAGGAAGCCGTGCAAATATGTTCTATACTTGCACAATATTTCTTCAAGCTTTCAAGTTATACTTGTATTATACTTGTACAAGTCTTGTACAAATATAAAGTATAAATACTTGAATAATACTTATACAAATATTTATATAAACACTTGTATAAATCCTTGGTATAATACTTGTATAAATACTTGTACAAATATTATGTATAATACTTGTAGAATACTTATAGAATACTTGTATAAATACAAGTATATATACTTGTATAAAAGTATAAGCAAAGTATGTATGTATTCAAGTATACCTCAAAATACAACCGCATATGAGGAATACAAGTTATACAACAAACTGAAACTAAATAAATCACTAAAAATTCATCTAAAGGTCGAATCAAGCGTGCTTACAGCCTATGGAAAACCAATAATCCATTGTAAAACATATCAAAATTTCACAAATAGATGACTTACCATTTAAAAGTTATGGCTAAAAGAAGTAGGCGCCAAAATTTCCAAGCAAATGCAAAGGCAGCAAAGCTCCTCTTCACTTCAGCCTTTGTTGTGATCACTTCCCTTCTCCAAATTAGACATGTAATAGCTTTTTAGAAAGCTCACTCCATCATCTAGCTTGCCCTAAAATTTCGCATGCATGCCTCTCAAACTCCAGATTTTGTAGCTAGTTGATTCTACTCTTCAAACCCTAGCAACAATTTGCCCTCTTTGACACTTCACGGCTCATAAAACTTTCATCAAAACTCCAAATGTATTGATTTTTTGTTTTTGTAGAAAGCTTACACAAGCTACTATAAGCACCTGAATTATCAAAAAGATTGAAGAGACTGTCCGACTTGGGTGGTTGAACAAAGTCTCTGCCCCTCTTCGTCAGATGGCAGAAAACCCTTTCCCACTCTCAAGCTCACAACTTTTGCTCTTCAACTCCAAATGCTACAAGAGATGTCTTGATAGATAGCTAGCACAATCTTCCACATTCTCTATAAATTTCACTAAGAAAGAGTTGAAACCAAACTTGCAGTGGCAGCTCGAAGTTTCTGCCCCTCTTCGTCGGGTGGCAGCAAACCTCCCTCTACTAAAACAAGCATAACCTTTTGTTCACAACTCCAATACAAGCAAGTGAGTAGGTTCTAGAATCCTCACAACTCGAAGAACACACCCACCAATTTTCACTACAAACACTTCTATCTCCTCGGAGCTATCTCTCTCCAAAGTTCACTATTCAAAACTGCCTCTCTCTCTCGGTCTAACAAGAGGAGTATATCTCCCTTTCTTTCTATATTAGACTATGAGACGCCCACATGGGCAGCCAAATCCTATTGGATGGGCCTTATTCACCCCATGCTCTTCTTTCTTATCCTTCATAAGGTCCATTCTACCTCAAAAGTCAACATGAAAGGTAAACAACCTTTACCTTTCTTCTAATTACAAAAGAGTCTATTCTAGGATATAAATAAGGTAGAAACAAAACAAATAGCCATCTTAATTCACTAACTAAGTGGCTATAATAAATCCTCTCCTTATAATATCTTCTAAAATAACCTCTAACACTCACATATATATTAACAATAGAAATCAAAATTTTAATATTTTTTATCTGGCTGCTTTGCACTTATTGATTATGACAAGCAGCGTAATACTTTTCTCTTGCAGCACTTTGCGTTTGGAACATTCTCCTCTCTATCTGCTTGTTCTGTAGGCGCCACTCCATAAACATTGATATGAGTTTTGTTCTATACTCCTTTTTGCACTTGGATATGATTGTGGTGACCTGAGAGAACTCTGTTTCTAATAAGCGTACCTTTCGGATAGTAAAACTCAAAACAAAATGCTAATCAAAACTCCTATTAAGTGCCCCGCTCCTAACCTTTTACTCGGGGTCTAAAGCAACAATCCTTAATCCAGTGTACCAGGTCGTCACTTCTGATTTGCATGACTAGTCCGTATTAGGATCCAAAACTGACCATCAGCCGTCTTTCTAGCCATCATGTACCTTCATTAAAGGTAAGCTATCATGAACAGGTACACCCTCTTCCCTCCAATTTTGAAAATCCGTCCCGGGTTTACGTAAAATAAAGACATAAACGGTTGCCGTTAACTCGGGTGGTAAATTGAGTATCCATAAAATCTTCCAATTGAACTGAACCATTAGAAAAGGCTTCAATTACTCGATAAGGTCTATACCATCGAACTTGGAATTTCCTCGAAAAATGGTGAAAGCGACTATCATAAAGAAGCACCAGATCATTGGACATAAAAGAATTAGGATGTAATTTATTATCATAATAACTCTTCCGACGGCGCTGTGTAGCTTCCATAGTTAAAAGAGCCATAGCCCTAACTTCATCCAATTTTTTCAATTGTGCTAACCGATCGTGGAGTGAATCCTTGTCACCGAGACGTTCATCTAATGTAATTTGTAAACTCTAAACTTCCAATTCAATTGGTAATATTGCCTCTTGCCCGTACACCAATTGGAATGGTGTGGAATTGGTAGTCACTTTATACGCAGTACATTATCTCCACAAGGCTGCAAATAATTTTGTATCTCAGTCCGTTCTCACACCATGCCCTGTTTTCATTAAAATTTTACACAAAATACCGTTGATCTTTTCAGTCTGCCCATTGGTCCGAGGATGATATAGGATTGTCTTCCGATACTTGATCTCGTATTTATCTATCAAAGCCGCAATTGTAGAATTAATACAATAGGTTTCACAATCACTAACCAATTCTTTGGGACATCCAAATCGAGTGATAATATTTTCATATTAAAATGTGGCTACGGTATCGACATTATCAGTTTTTGTTGCCATCGCCTCCGCCCATTTTGTCACGTAATCCGTCGCTACCAAAATATATCTTTTCTGTCCATTACGCGAGGCTGGTGCAATTGGTCCTACAAAATCAATACCCCATTTTTCAAACGGTGCTTGTGCTAAAATTGATACCAACGACATGGCAGAAGTTTCTATAGGTCTACCAATACGCTGACAGGGATCACAACGTCGGACGTATTGGTGTGCATGTGAGAACATTATTGGCCACCAATATCCTGCCATTAAAGCTTTGGAGGTAGTGCTGTCACCAAAAAAATAGCCTTGCTTGCTTTGGAGGTCGCCTGATCCCTTTTTTCTTCCACTTTAAATAGTTTACCACCATCTATAATGTGAAAAACTACGATTGGCTTGAGCCAGTTTATGAAGATCATCCCTTTTTTTACGTGCAATCCCCATCTTTCGGGAAGCATCCAATATCTCATCAGCTAAAAATTGGTCTAAGCTCATGCTTTTTTTGTTCATATGTCCCCCACAATTATCTAAATGACATCCTTCCAATATAGTACGTACTTCACTTTGATAAATACAACGGCATAGAATTCCGTCTCTCCTCTGCTTATACAAAGCGTCTCCAATCATCGTATACGGAGTATTTTTCAAAATCAAGCGTTTCTTAAGTTTCTCACTATATGTAGATGGAAATGCCTGAAATGTTAGATACTGGATCAATTCACTATACTCTGGGATAATCATGTCGACGGCAAATAATTCCGCTTCAGGAAGTGCATCATTGATAGGTTCATTTCCGAATATATTGGACAATCGAGATAAATAATCTGCATTGGCATGTTTCTTTCCTGGTCGAACATTAATAGTAAAATTATATTCTTGAAGGAGTAACATCCACCGAGCGATGCGTCCACTCAATTGAGGTTTATTAATCATATACTTAAGAGCATCATGATTGACATGAAATACAAATGGGTAACCAAGCAAATAATGCCAAAATTTCTGGACAGAATAGATCATACCCAAGGCTTCCCATTCAGTCGTAGTATAATTTTGTTTCGCAGCTACAAATTATCAACTAGCATAATAGATGGGATGATCCAAATCCTTTTCATCTTTTTGGCTTAACACGGATCTAATAGCAACATTCGAGGCATCAACATAAACATGAAAGGATTTCGTCCAACAAGGTGCAACAAGTATTGGTGTTGACACCAATTTTTGTTTTAACTCCTCAAACGCAAGTGTACATTCCTCAATCTAAATTAGATTAGATACATCTGGTGGCAGTTTCTTTAAGAGATTCATTAACGATTGACATATTTTTGCAAATAAATGAATGAATTGCCTATAATAGCTGACATGGCCTACGAAACCACTAACACCAAACATTATTTTTGGCTTTGGTAAAGCCAATATATGACTAATTTTATCTAGGTCAGTAGCGATACCAGCCACGAAAACGATATGTCTCAAAAGCTTTTCCGATGGTACGCCAAATTGACACTTTTCAAAATTCAAAGATATCCCATATTTATCACATTGGTCCAAACAATTACCAAGACGTTCCAAATGATTCGTTCTTCTACAGAATGTGCAAAAATCATCTAAAAATATATTCATCAACAATCATAAATAATCCTGAAACATTTACGTCATTACCCTTTGAAATGTGGCCGGGGCATTACATAATCCAAATGGCATTATTTTATAAGCAAATGTGCCCCAATTTGTAATAAAAGTAGTCTTCAACTGGTCCTCTTCTGCAATTTTTATTTGATTGTAATCCGAGAATCCGTCCAAAAAAGAATAACATTCATGCCCAGCTACTGTGTCTAGTATACTATCTGTAAAAGGTAAAGGAAAATAATCTTTCTTGGTAGCCGCGTTTAATTTACGGAAGTCCTGACAGATACAAATTTTTCCATTTTTCTTCGGTACTATTACAATTGGTAAAATCCATTCACTATACGGGACTGGATATATGAAGCCCACGTCTAATAGTTTATCTACTTCCTCCTTGACCATGAGAGAATATTTTGGATTAAGACGGTGTTGTCTTTGATGAACTGGTGTAGCATCTTCTTCTAAGGTAATTTGATGCTTACAAACTTCGGGAGGAATACCTTTTAAATGCGCATACGATCAAGCAAAAGCAGATTTATGATTTAGAAAGAATTCTTTCCAATTTCTTAGCTCTATATCCGTAATACCGGTGTATACTTTGATAATCTTGGATGTTTCATTGGAACCCAAGTTAATGGATTGGCATACAGATTCTTCATTAACCCCCAAATTGATTTGCCCCTTCTGCTTTAAACCCTTCATATGGGCCAACAAATTGGACTTATCCAATTCTGGTTTCAATGTACCAACTTCATTTACCGCACAATTATTCATCCAGTCCGCGATGACATCGTCGGAATTTATTACATCCTCCTCATCTAGAAAATATTCCCCTAAATCTCCACACTGGTGTAATACGCCTGGATTCCGCGTGTGAGTTGGGTCCTTATCAACTTGCATCGCATTATTAACTTTGTCATACTCTGCCTCAGATTGGCCCTCATCTTCAAATGTTGCTTTTGTGCCCCTAATATGCGACTCTCCATGATATTGAATTGGATACATCTTGTCATTACACTCTCCAATAGTTAACGTTCCACGGCCCCAATTGTTCCTAGCTTTGGCCTGATATAGCCACGGCCGACCCAATAATATTAGATATGATAGAGTGGAACTCTGTGATCAAAAATTAATATAATCAATTTCATATGTAATTCCCACGATTACAGTATTAATATTGTGTAAGATATCCATTGGTTTTATCCTACTATGATCTACCATTTTCAATACCAATGTTGTGGGTATTAATTATTTTAAATCCAACTCCTCCATTGTATCGGCGTTCATTAAGTTCACACTAGAGCCACCATCTACTTGAACTCCAGGAATGAGAACACCATCAATTGATACATCGATAGTTGGTGCTCCTGGATCGGGATTCAAACTAACCTCATGAATTTCTTTATTACGAACTCTACGTCATATTAACAAGGAATTCAATGTAGAATGGCATTCTGGTGCAACTGCTAATAATTGCTTCGTGGTAATAGAAGGTTTAATTTCATCCAAATCTTTCATAATATCATATGGTTTCATATTGGCAATGATTCCCAAGGGCCTCTTCTTTTTCATGGGTTTTATTTTGATCCCTTGAGATAATTTTCTTACAGAGTTCGGAACTAGAACTACTGCATGGACTTTGTCGTAATTCATGTCCATAAGAGGATCTTTTAATGGATAAGATGGCTCCCAGATCTTCGCAGATATTGGTACTGGTTTCGGTTGAACCATTATCTCAGGGCTAAGATTATTCTCAAGTTACACAGACGAATTGGATTCCCGCGTTGGTAATTCCTTTGATATTGGTATTAGATTTGAAGCATCATTCAATGATTGACATTGGTCTGCTGTAATTGGTACTTCCAATTGTTGAATTGGATCTTTTTCCTTTTGCTGAGCCCGAGTAAGTACTGCACGTTCGCATTCCACCTGATTTACCAGAGAATCTTGTGGTACTCGAATATTGTCCTCCATCTTACTTTGCAGCTGAATACGCTGATCTCGGTTATTAACATTAAACGAAGCGTTGCATTGATGGTAAGTATGTCCAGATTGCTTATAATTTCCACATACTGGAGCGTAATTATCACTAGCTCTAGGATTGGGACATTCACTAGCATAATGTCCTAGCTGCCTGCATTGATAGCATCAAAGCAGTCTTCTTCCTCCTCCATCTGGCACATATGGAAAATTCTCGACCTCGGTATATCTTAGAGCTGAAGCTTGTTAAGTGTTTGGTGAATAAAGGATCCCGGTCGACCAGTTGGTATTGTAGGATCTGAAATTGGATTCTAAATAGGAAGATATTGTGATTGTCCTTGCTGATTTTGCACAAAAGTTTGAGAATTGGGATCACCTTCTTGGTTATATTCAAAATTTTAAAAATTATAGAAATTTCTATTTTGTTTAATAAGACGATTTTTGTTCTAGCCAAACCTATTTTCAATCTGAACTTGATTAATATCCCATGATGTTGGTTGAAGCATAGTTTGATTGCCTAATTGATGTTGCCTTCTTAAATTCTAGCGATTTATTGATTCTACTTAAAACATAAAGGTACTGGCGGCATCGCATATCCCGTGGCGAAGAGTATTTTCTCCGTTATATCTTGATGCTACTTGTGAAATGTTAGGTGATATATTAATCGATTTATGCCTCTTTTCCTTATCCTTTGCCAGATTAACAGCCAACTCGTCCATCTTCTTTGTCAAAGTTAACAACAAAGTCTCATTTGGATCCTTTAATACTAGTTCGTTAGAAAACTCTTTTGTAGACATTGGTTTTTGATATGAGGAGTATGGAACTGCAGTTGTTGGTGGTACAGCCTGCAATAGAACAGCATTCACTATCCCTTGCGAATTAACACTAAGATTTGCACCGTAGTCAATTGTCTTTGGATAACTGTTCACTATTTCATTCCAGGTTGGTTTTTGATACCCTCCTTGAGATGGAATCAGTGTGGCTCCTGTGGTTAAGAATTGGTCATAATGACATTCCTCCCATACCTTAGCTTGATCAAGTGAGGCAGCCACAGTTGCAGGTTGGACCTCCTTTACAAATAACTTTAATTCTATTGGATATAGTCCGTTAACTAATATGGACATAATAAAAGAGTCCGGCATTTGGTTATTTGGCCATTTTCGAAGGATATCTGCTACTCGGCCATAATATGACTGCATTGCTTCTCTCGGTACCATTTTGTATTTTCATTAATTTTTTTCTAAAATGTTCTTCAAATCCTATTGGTTGAAAATGAGTCAAAAATGTATTTTTCAATGCCTCCCAATTAAAAAATTGTCCCACGGGTTGGCGATTATACCATTCAAACGCTGTCATACTGCATTTACGTGCAGTGTATAAAAATATGAAAAATCTTGTATCTATTGTTAATATATGTGTGAGTGCTAGAGGTTATTTTAGAAGATATTATAAGGAGAGGATTTATTATAGCCACTTAATTAGTGAATTAAGATGGCTATTTGTTTTGTTCTTACCTTATTTATATCCTAGAATAGACTCTTTTGTAATTAGAAGAAAGGTAAAGGTTGTTTTACCTTTCTTGTTGACTTTTGAGGTAGAATGGACCTTATGAAGGGTAAGAAAGAAGAGCATGGGGTGAATAAGGCCCATCCAATAGGATTTGGCTGCCCATGTGGGCGTCTCATAGTCTAATATAGAAAGAAAGGGAGATATACTCCTCTTGTTAGACCGAGAGGAGAGGCAGTTTTGGATAGTGAACTTTGGAGAGAGATAGCA